>PNEQ01027358.1:0-42315 GCA_003012365.1 Medauroidea extradentata
GGAGGAGGACCGAGAGGGGGAGACAGTCTATGCTTGTGAGGACTGTAAGGGATTGGAATGTTCTGAGTGAGGACGTGGTGATGAAGGGGAGTGTTGGTGGGTTCAGAATAGCATTGGAAATGCTGGGGAACTAAGAGGGAGCAGGTGACTTGCCACCGGGCGAAAGCCCATTTGCGAGTGAATTATTATTATTATTATTTGACTCTCAACCCTCACCAGCTCCTCCCTTAGCCCGTTCCACTCCCTCACCTACTTGACCATCATTGACTGCCTACCTCTCTCCGTCCACCACCAAACTCTCTGGAGCTTCTCACTGTTGTTCCCTCTCCCTCTGTAATCACTTCTGATCAAATGAGTACCCAACCCTCTCCATCTCCCCACACCTCTCACCACCTTGAACAACCTAACAAGCCTCTCCACTCTTCGCCTGTCTCTCAAAGTACTCCAACCCATTTCCTTCATCATCACTGATGGCCTGTAGTTTCCCTCATCCTCACCTTCCTGCCCTTGCCTTCTCCACCTGCCCTTCACCCATCTTTCTGCTCTCCTCTGAACCTTCTCTCCAACTCCTGCACCTCTCCTGCATTGTAAGGATCCCACTCCGCTGTTGCATATTCCAGCATTGGACGTACCATCGTGATGTATGCTTTCTCTTTCACCCCACCACTGGCCCCATTCAGGACCCTTCCCAGCATTCCCAGGGCCCTCCTTCCCTTAGAAACAACTTTTCGTAATTGTCCTTTCCACCCAAGGTCTTCCTGTAATACCACTCCCAAGTACTTGTATTCATTCACCTCTCCTATCTCCTGCTCTCCCCATCTGTACCTGACCCTGCTCTTTAACTTCTTCCTAGTAAATCTCACCACCTTCGTCATTTTTACATTAATCTTCATTTTATTAGCTGCTGTCCATTCTAATATCAGATTAATGTCCGCCTGCAAGCTGTTTCCCTCACCCACCTCCGAATACAATACACAATCATCAGCAAACAACCTTATCTTGCCCCCCACTCCCACTTCCCTGTGGTATCCCTGATTTACTATTCCTTCCTTCGACAAGGTGCCCCCCACTCTCACTTTCTGACTCCTTCCTTCAAGGAAGTCACTTATCCACTCTACCACCCACTTGTCATCCAATAGCTCATCCACTTTCTTCATTAAAATTCCATGTGGCAACTTGTCAAATGCCTTCTCAAAATCTATGAAGCAGGCGTCCATCTGCTTCCCTTCATCTACAGCTTGCACGAGGTCTTCCAAAAGCCCAGCCAGCTGCGTCTCACACGAGTAGCCTCTCCTAAACCCATGCTGGTACTCCTGCACCCAGTTCTTCTCATCCATCACATCCACTACAAACTTCACCACCAACCTCTCCATTACCTTGCCCGTAGTCGATGTGAGACTCACTGGTCTGTAACTGCCAGGTTTTGCCCTGTTCTCTCCGTGCTTATACACCGGTACCACCAGAGCCTCCTTCCACCCCTGTGGTAACTTGCCCTCTACTAACGATCTACCAAACAACACTTCTAAATACCTTGCCATCATGCTTCCACCAAATTTAAGCGTTCCATTCCCTATGCCATCAGACCCCACAGATTTATTTGCCTGCAATCCTTTAATGACTTTGCATGTATCCTGTTTCCCTATCTTGATTTTACTGCATGCTATTTTGGCCCTGTTCGCCTCCTTAACCCATTCATCCTTCTCAGCAAACACAGACAAGTACTGCGCCTGCAACAACTCTGCCTTCTCTTTGTCTGTACATGCAGTCAAACCCTCTTTATCAGTTAGCAATGGTATTCCTTTCTCCCCACCTTTCACTCTCTTCAGATAACCAAATAGTTTCTGCCATCCCTTGCATTTACCTTCTTCCATCATGTTTTGAAGATATTCATTCTTTGCCTCTTTGATCTTGCCAACCAGCTCCCTTCTCATCCAAACTTCACGATCATGTCCTCTACGATATTCCTAAACTCTTCCTAGAGGCAGTTCACACTCTCCCCCTTAGCCCACTCTTGAAACTTACTCCTTAGAAAGCACTTGGCCCCTTCCTTATTTCCTTGTCCATACCGCCACACTACCCTGTCTTCGGTTTGCTCCACCCTAGATTTTCCAAGTTTAATTTTCACCACAGGCACTTCATGGTCGCTGATGCCCTCTACCGCCATCATATCGGCAATGGCATCCCCAGGCCTGACCAATACTACATCAAGTACTGACCCCTCACCATCTGTGATCCACCTAGCAGGTGTTCCTACTACCTGTACTAGTCCCCTATTTACTAGCTGTGACGCTAGAGTCTGCCTCCCATGTCCTCTATTCCCTCCACCCACTGCACCCCTGTCACTATCACCCACTGTCTATCGCTCATCTTGTCGACCCTATCCTTTACTATCTCAACTGCCCGACATCCTTGCCCAGGTGGCCTGTACACTGCCAACAATCAAACACTTTTACATTTTCCCCATATATCTAATTCAATTACTTCAGTTTCATCACTCACCCATACCACAGAACCCTTCAGACCCTCCCTAAGACACACCATTACACCACCCCCTCTTCCATCTCTGTCCCTTCTGAATATGTAGTACTTATCTTGACACAATTCACTATCCCTTACATCCTCGCTCAACCAAGTCTCCACTGCTACCAAAACATCAGCCCCGTATCCTACAATCATACTCCAGAATGTCTCCAGCTTGTGGTACAGACTCCTGTAATTTATGACCATTATCTTTATGCTGTCCCCCTTCCATTCCTTACCTTCCCCTCCCAAACCTACACTCTAATTCGTTCGTCCCGACTTCCCCTCCTTTCCAATAATTGACCCCCTTAACTCCTCCTCCTCCTCTCTTTCTGGTTGCTACTTAGACCCTCTCAGCTCCATCTTACTCCGCTCTAGGCAACCAGCAGTCTCCTTCCCTAATAGGTTACTCAGAACTTTCTTTCCTTCCTCCATCAGGTGGACCTGATCTCTACTTAAATTTTCATGCCCTACCCACTTCCTACTGTCCACAAATATGGCCCCCACTTCCCTACATACATTCTCAAACAACCTGCTAGCTGCCACTGCCCTAGCGTAGCTGACACCCCTCCTCACAAGTGACGCCTCTGGGTCGTGTCAGGTGGGATGTCACAGTATAAAGTTGCCCGGCTTTTACCTGTTGGTGTGGGTGAGTGGGTCGGCGACCATGGGCCTTCCTGTCCTGACTCCGACGGCGTTTGTAGAGAGTAGCGTCGTCCCTCGAAGCTGCTACAGCGTCCCCGGCGTATGCTGTTGAGAGACATCCACTACCACTACTGAAATGAAAGTTGGAGATACAGATGACTCTTAAGGTACGGTTTATTGTGGTCACTCGTCCTAGAGCTGACCACCATGTACCACGCTACTGTTGTCGCCCGCAGCACTGGCGTAAGCGGTTAAAGTGGCGCGAGGCCAACAATGGAAAATTACGTGAAATCCTTAAACGGGTGCTGAAAAAGCTCTCCCCGACCGCGTGTCAATCCCTGAGGCCAGGCAAAAAAAGAAAGAAAAGGTTCCGGTACCTTACTGATAAACTATTGAAAACTAAAATGACTTGATCCCAATAGATTGGGCCTCAGGGAGACGGGAACGTGCTCCACGCGCGACTTAACGCTCCGGTGATCAGGCAAAGACTACTGACATGGCGTCTGGAGGGAGGACACGGTAGCCCGCGTTCCCGCCAGACTTGGTGGTTAAGCTCTTACAAGCTAAACTAAGTAAAATTCATTACAGAATATCATCCAAAATTACAAAAACAATTATTAATACTTGTCTGCCCTTAGTTAATAACTGCCAGTCTGTATAGGGCGTGTTCAGAATTACACTTAAAAACGAAACAATACACAGAAAAGCAATAACGAATAATATAAAAGCAATATTTGAAAAAGTAATTAAATTGTAGACATTGTAAATGTGACAGAAAGTCTACTTAAGTATTTTTTGTAAGACGTAACAAAATAATACGATGACGATTTTGGTGGGCTTTGGCATAGCGTTCTACTGCCCTAACCAAAAACATCACTCACTCATAGAAAAATTAAAAAGAAGAACGTTTATTCTCATGGTGCCTGTAGGTCTCTAGAAAATCTGTAGAGTCTACAAATGATATCAGTTTGCCTGAATTTAGCATGGATCAGTTTTCGTGTTCACCACTTTGTCACGTGTTTATGTAGCGGCGCGTTAAGCCAGCACATCACAAACATTACCACAACTTGCCCTGCAATTCCCATTAAATTAACACCTACTACGAAGATGATTGCTGGCCAGGCATTCAAAATCGTAGCTGGAAATTGCTACCTTGAGACTGGTGGTGAAGCTCCAAAGGCACGGGGTAGTGCATTCACGTCCCCAGAGACGTGAAGCTTGGCTGATGGAGCGTCCGTGGTGAAGGAGGCGGTCACGTGTCTACGGCCGTCTGAGCCACTGTAGCTCAGCGGACAAACGGGCTTCCGCGGCACACGTCACAAGCACCACGCTAAGTATCACTCGTGCCCTCGGGAACCTTTTCATTCACCTTAGCTATGTTATATCTGTCTGGAAGTGGTATATATGCATTTAAATTCACTCAGTTTAGTGTTTATTTGTATTCTAAACAAAGAAAATCCAAAAGTGAATGTTTTTTATCTTTCTGCGGGGTGAAGAGAAACAATGCACAGGAATTACAAACCAGATCCCAGAGATCCAAGAAAATGAACTGCAGACCGAGAAACTTTGAAAAAAAAGCAAAAGCTGATGTGTTAAACGGGTTGAGCCTCAGGAATGGTGCCAAAAAGTATGGTATTCATTACAGTGTAATCAACAGGCATATTAAAAATGCTAACCTTAAAAAGTATGGTGGACAGACCACACTGAGTAAGGAAGTAGAAGATATGCTTGTCAAGAGATTAGTTGTATGTGCCAACTGGGGCTATCCAATGGATAGTTATGATTTAAGACTTATCATAAAGAACTATCTGGACAGTAAAGGCTGCACAGTGCCTAAATTAAAAAACAACATGCCTGGGCCAGACTTTGTGAAAAATTTCATAGGAAGACATGCTGAAAAATTGTCTGTCCGAATGTGTCAAAACATGAACAAATGTAAATCACAACTTACAAGGGAAACTGTTAATCAGTATTTCGATAACCTGGCTTCTGCGATTGAAAATGTCTCGCCTGAATGTAATGACGCGGGCGGGGGTCGTGACTAGGTGGTGTTGCCCGGTGCGCCAGCCTGTTATGAGAGAGAACGGGCACTCAGAGAGCAGAGACTCTAGATTTCAGGGCCACGTGGCCGACAGCCGTGGCGTTGCAAGAACACTCCCCACTCGACGTCGCTATGTTTCTTACGTAGGGGAATCTTATGGCCTTCCCCACGCCCGTAGCACTAAGGTCGAAAAGTACATACATAAACACACTGTAGGTATAGCACTGGAATGCGTGTTGAAGGGTCCCGTGCCCTGATGGCCGTGAAGCGGCAAGCAATAAATACGCACCTGTATTTGGCTAACGTATTTATTTAAAAAGCACCGTACTCCAATAACACTTACGCTGGCGGCACAGTATGCGGACCCGGTCCTAAGCCCGACCGGTGGGCGATGCTGCGAGATGAAACTTCACCACACGGGTGAATAAAAGAAAATTAATAATGCCCCTGGGCGACGAGTTGCAGGGGGTGAGAGGTACACCTCCGGGCCAGCAAAGTTAATGACAAAATGTTCCAGATGAGTTTAAGCTATTGATACACTGAAGATTACACACAAAGTCTTGAAGGGCCCGGAGTGACGAACATGTCAACCGTTTCGGTCCGCCGCGTAGTGCCAACTGCCGAGTCCTTCCCGCGTGCATGATGTCATGCCGCCAAAGCGCGGGAAGCACTCGCCGAATACATAAAAACACAAAATCATACAAGGAGCAAAGGCCCAAAACACTAGTAACAATAAAGCTTGATGATTACAGTCCCAAATTTGATCAGGGGGAGAGTCTGTTGGAATATTACGTGATTTGAATTTGCGTGAAATTTGGATATACAAAACACAGAAAGAAACAGACACTGAAAGATTACATTAAATTAATAATAATAATAATTAGGACACATCACTGGTAATTAATGGTTAAGCAAAACTCGTAACTGTTAGGGGGAGAAAACGTAAAGATGTTTGGGCGGCGAAGTTGGCTGCGCAGGCGAGTCCAACTTGCCGCGAGGCGCAGGGGTGTTTTGCGGGGTTTGAGGTTAATTACGAAAAAGTTTTAGAGATACACTATACACACTGAACTCACTTACCCCTGGCATTTATATTTTCTGCCTGCTAACTGGTGTAAACCCCATTGACGGGAACAGCGCGGGAGTGCTGTTACAAGGTGTTTAACTTTAACGTGAGTTTACGTCAGTTCCCGTCAAGGGAGCACATTCCTAGCAATTGATGGCAGTTCTGTGGGGCCGACGCACACGCTGATGGCACCCGACGTCATGGGGGCAGCATCTGGACGCGCTACCTTGTGCGCCCACGTGGCCGAGTGCGTTCCCACATGCCGCGGCTTTATGGGCGCTCCGTCCGTTCCGTAATGGTGGTTTGATGCGCGCGACGGGCTCAGAGAGAGGGAGTTGCGGAACGATCCGCGTCAGTATAGTAAACTACGACGAAACAAATCTTACGGATGATCCGGGTCGGAAAAAGGCAATAGTCAAAAGAGGATGTAAATACCCCGAAAGGATCATGAATCAAACTAAGAGTGCTACCTCCATTATGATGGCAGCTTCAGGAACGGAAGAACTTTTGCCCGTGTATGTTGTATACAACTCGACACATCTGTATGACACATGGAGAGAGGGAGGACCAAAAAATGTGAAGTACAACAGGAGTAAATCAGGGTGGTTCAACTCCTTCTGCTTCGTAGATTGGGTGAAGACAGTTGTAATACAGTATTTCAGAAGGTGGAAAGATGAGAAGAAAATATTGATCAGTGACAACCTGTCAAGTCATCTGTCCATTACAGCTGTTAAGATGTGTGCTGAGTACAACATACATTTTGTCTTTCTACCTCCCAATTACACACACATAACACAACCGTTGGATATAGCATTATTTTGACCTCTTAAATGTGCATGGAGACAGATACTAGCAACTTGGAAGACAGGTCCTGGACGAAGCCAGTCAAGCATTCCAAAAGACACATTTCTTCGCCTTCTCAAGAAGCTAATGGCTGCGATAAAACCAAGTGCTGCAACAAACATTCAGTCTGGATTCAAAAAAACTGGAATCTGTCCTTTGGAACAAGAGAAAGTATTGCAAATGTTGCCAAACCTCTCTGAAGATCTGAATGAAACTGCAAGTGATTAAGATGGCACTTTTCAAGACTTCTTAAAAAGCCTGCGGTATGAACAGCCAGCTCGAAAACCTCGCAAGAAGAAACTAAATGTGGCTCCTGGTAGAAGCGTTCAGGAAATAGATTTTCAAGGTGATGTTCAAAATGATGCCTCTGATTAAGAAGTTAACTTAGAAGGACAAGATAGGTCTACAGAAGAAAACGAAGGAATGGAACTTGACGATGAGGACCATGATATCACACCGGTGCCAGTAAATAATGTGGTCATGGAAACAGACTCTAACCTAGAGAATTCCGCATTTGATAAACCTTTTATTCGAGAGCAAGCAGAAGAAATAAAACTTGATGATTGGTTAGTCGTAAGTTTTGAAACAGGAAATAAAAAGATAGGTGGGGGTAACACTGTAAAATTTTATCTTGGTAAAGTACTTTGTGTTCGGGGAAGTGAACTTGAAGCAACTTTTGTAAGAGCAAAAGTTACAAAAGAGCATGAAGGTTATATCTACAGGTTTCCTGAGATACCAGATGAGTGTAGTTTTGTGTTCAGCCAAGTACTTGGCAAAGCAAACCCTCCATTAGTGTACAGACGAGGACTTCTTAAATTTGACATTCACCATAAGTGCCTTTCGTAAAACTGTCAATACCATCGGGATAAACCTTAGGCTACTTATGTACAAGATGGACATGTTTATGAATGTGATAGTACATTGTATTACCTGTGCTGTTTCCTTATTAATCCAAATGACATTTCAGCAATGCAACTCTTTTGTTATGCTTGAAAAAATACTTTCCATTTATTTGCATGTTCCTGAAATGCCTTTGATTGTGTAAAAATGTATTAATGTAGGTTAAAATAAAATAAATATAGGTTAGTATTCTTCTGAAACATTTTTCAAAATTATTTAAGTGTTTCTCACCACCCCTGTTGAGGGGTGAAGAGAAACACAACACTTTTTTAAACCCTGCGGCCAAAAAAAATTTTTTTTAATAACTGATAAATAGAGTTTAAACTACAGGCACAGACTGGAATTATGGCTGCATAACATCTGTAAAAACATTTTATTTTCACAACTTCACTACAGGTTGAAAGTGAAAACTGTTTCTCATCACCCCGTTTTACGGTACAACGTTACACCAAAAATTTTCATATATCCATCAATGATACCACTAACGAACTTCCGGTCAAGTTTGTTTCTGAAATAAAATGTTTCGGTCTGAATGCAGATTTTAATTTGAACTGGAAAATTCATATAGTATGATTATTACCCAAGTTGAGAACTGCTTGTTTCGCATTGAGAAACTGCAAATTAACTAAGGGAACTTTTAAGGGTAGAGGTAGCAATAGTGAGATAATTCAAGGGTGTGGATGAGAACGGAGAGGGGTAAACAGTCAATGCTGGTGAGGACAGTGTAGGAGTTGAATGCACTGTGGGACGGGTTGGTGACTGTTACAGGAGTTGGAAGGTTTAGAAAGAAGCTAGAGGATTGGAATAAGTGGGGATGGGGAGGAATCTGCTCGTCAACGGGTGTTAGCCCAATTGCGAGTATAAATAGATAAGATTTTAAATTGGTGTGATTACAACAGGCTTTCCATTAACATAAACAAATCCAATTATATCATTATTCATAAAACTTCATTACATTGTAATAGTAGGCCCTGTTACAGTGAGGTAGCCTTAGATGTTTTAATTTCATGAAATTTATATCTCTTTGTAGGTTTCAGTGTGCTCAGAGATAATGATAGTTATAGCTTTGTGATATTTTATTTTCTCTTATGCTTGGAGTACACTGAGGCGCAGCAAGTTCAAATAGGGTTTTAACACTATTCATTGTA
The DNA here is from genome assembly GCA_003012365.1 of Medauroidea extradentata. NCBI lineage: Eukaryota > Metazoa > Arthropoda > Insecta > Phasmatodea > Phasmatidae > Medauroidea > Medauroidea extradentata. The sequence goes on from PNEQ01027358.1 coordinate 9,161, forward strand.
AAGGGGGTAGTTATGGCCCTATACTTCTCAAATGTACAGTCTATACTTTCATACAGAATTATTTTCTGGGGAAACTCTACCAAATGGAAGACAGTGTTTAAACTCCAAAAAAAGATAGTAAGAATTATAGCCGGTAAAATTCATAGGAGTCACTGCAAACCATTGTTTAAAGAACGTAACATTATGACCCTTCCATGCCTTTACATATTTCATACAATACTCTACACATTGAGAAATTCTAAGTTACCATCTAACAATAATATACACAGCTACCAAGCCAGAAAACAATATGACTTGCATATATGTAGTCTCTCATAGAACAAAATTATTTCAACAATGGCCCCACTACAGCAGTATCGAGTTAACAAACAAGCTACCTAATGCAATAAAGGAAATAAAACAATATAATGTACGTATTTAAACAAGAGCTAAGAAAATTCCTTACAAACAATGCTTTTTATTCTGCCAAAGAATACCTCAATGAATAACTTAACTAAGCTGTTGAACCAAATCTGTGTTTTAACGTTCAATGTACATTGACTTATATAATTGTAAATAATTGTGTTTTGTGAATAGTGAAAACTGTGTAAATAGGTAGGCTTGAGATAAGAAGTTAATATGGTGCTCTCAAGGTAGGAGTAAATACAAAAACTGTGGTTAATTGAAATTGGCTGACAAATGTACCTATAAATTGTGGAAGTAAAGAACATTAATGTCTTGTAAGCTTATGTGTATCAAAAGTTTGTATATATGTTCAGTGTTTGTGAATATTCTGAGTTTGTTTATGTTCTGCATTTGTTTATGTTCTGTATTTGTTTACATTCTGTCTATTTATGTTCAGTGTTTGTGAGTGTTCTGTGTTTGTGAAACTGACAACTCCCTTCCAGTATGTACTGGAGAATATGGAGGCAAATAAATAAATAACCTAAACACGTAAAAAATTTAAAGTGTTTTTCAAAATTTAAAAAAAGTGTTTTTAGACTTCTAGTTGAGAAATGTTATTATACTATAGGTGAATTCTTGGAAGAGAAATTTTAAGCATTTACAGTAAACCATATTGAAACATATCAACGTTAAGCTCTATTTGCTAAGTGTAGCTACTTCATGCATTTTACGTGCCATTTAACTCTGTATATTTCTGTTATTTACTTTGATATTGTATTTATATTGTTGGCTATTATATTGTATTATATTGTATGTAAATTGTACTATATGATGTATTCTATACCATACATGTATATGGTCTTTTGGATGAATAAAAATTAATGAATGAATAATTATGATTGTTATCACCTACTAGGTGTGTTATCTTAGACGTCCAGCGAGAAGTTGAGGTTCCGGGAAGGTCCATTTAACTGTGTTTTTATTGCTCGAAAGAACAATATAAACCACGCTGTGCCAAGTCGTTATGCCGGGAGGCGGCGAAAAGCAGCAATTAAAAAGCACTAGAGCCCGAGGGAGGCCAATGCTGTGGATGTAGGCTCGTCTTTGCTGGCTTGTTCTCTCATGCGACGGGCGACTTCTCGCGGACACAATCCGTCGAAGGGCAGCGGACGCTGGAACCCTCTTCTTCCAGACGAGAGAAAGTTGTAATAACAACTAGCCCAAATAAGCTGTGACGTTTCGGCCGGGCGCTGCGAGGCGCTAGACTTGCTGGTGCTTGTCGGCAGGAACACTGCTTGAAGGCAGGAATGTCTGACTCGCTGATCCAGGAACACTGGTCTGTCTCGGCAAAAGTTGCATCTTTTATACATGCATTGATGGGCGTGGAAATGATGAGTGAGCTCTTGATTGGCCGGCCGTCATGGAAACAGGAGTGCGCTGGTTCGATGCACGCCTGAGGCGGCTGGCGGTAGGGGTTGCTTGTATGGGTGGTAACCCTCCCTTCTGAGCTCAGCTGCATGTGCTGCGGGTAGCGTGTATCCAGGCTGCTTGTCACTTATCCAACAATGCCATCCTAACTGCCTCGGACAATGTCGTGAAAGGACTAGCGGAGGATGGACACACGGGAAATATTAAGGGTGCTGCCTAGATCGGAATGCACGGTACATGTGCGGGATAGCAGGGAGAGATGGGACGAGCTGTGGGAGAAGGAGAAGGGAACTGGCTTAAGGCAAGGCGGAGGCTGGGAACCACAAAACGATGCTGCGCAGCATGCGTCAAGTCTTCATAATATTTTTTTTTATATAGCTAAGGTATGAGCGATAGCGACTCGGGTAACGATAATTACTGGTTACGTAGTTCAAAATTTCGTAACTCCCGAAATATGAACAACATGTCTGTAGAAATGGATCAGAGCAAAACTACTTACGTAGCACTACAGTCCTCTGATATTTTAGGCCTAGGTGGGTCAGAAACAGCGCAGAACATGAACTTCCAACTGGAAAGTGTCACGGCGGCAGGTGACGCTACTGTGGTCATAATACAAGACGCGCAAGCAATAAACACAACGAGCTCAACATCACGTGTTGTCTGTGACACAACAGATACGTCCAACACGATCAATCTTTACGCAACGTGTAATCCCGCATCTATTGAAAATGCTATGTCTATAACTATGTCAGACTTGATGAGGTGTATTACAGATTTGCAATCTCAAATTACGACACAAATGTCAGGGACAGAGGCTAATGTCAAAACACAAATAGTTGAGGCCAGCAACGAGACGTCACGTCAAATAGCCTAAACAAATCAGCACGTTGCCGAAATAAACGAAAAGACATTGGCCGAAATTACGGCAAAACTTGATGCGCAGAGTTCCACTGCCGCAGACATTAGCGAAATAACACAGCTTACAACCGCCCAGGATCATAACTAAACTGTTTCGCGGGATGTTGAATAGCTAAAACAAGCCATAGAGAAAACAAATGCCAACGTAGAATTATGCAAGGCTCGTGTAGAATTAATTTCCACGGCATCTACGAACGCGGTGAATAACAGTTGTGTAGCGGACATTGAAAAACATCTATCTGACATAGAGCTAGGAAGACCTGACTGACGCCATGTTAAGTGACAATGTGTCCCAGAATGCTGCGCGTCCCCATCAGCATCATTCTTCGCGGCAAGACAGCAAATTTTCAATTGAACAACCAACTAAGTCCGCCATGTCTGTAAACAAACCTGTGGATCTGGAAAATTCTAATCATATCGTAATAAATAATCTAGCCACCATCCGTCCAAACAATGGGTTGAACAATTACCTACATTTTCAGGTTTTTATCATGAAAATCCAGCAACACATTTGAAAAAAATGTACGAATATTTTTCCTATTTTTCACTTAGCACCGAGGACAAATTCAGATGTTTGGGTAATAGCTTTAAGCATACAGCTCATTATTGGTGGGAGCTGAATAAGGAAAATTTTCAATCCCTATAAAATTTTCGAGAGGAATTTTTAAAACATTTTTAGAATGCCAAGGTTAAAGGCAATATTCGTGCCCATCTACATCACGAAAAATATGATCCTATGAGGAACAAATCTCTCGAACAGCATTTTAGCGAAGCGTATGAGCATACCAGACATTTAACTGCTCCCATGGAGGATGAGGAGTTTCAGAGATATTGATTTCACAGTTGCCACCGCGTTACCAAGATCGTTGGGCAGACCGACCCTTCTCAAACCTAACTGAATTCAGACATCAGTTACTCAGAATAGATCAGTCCGAAAAGGCAACGTCCTAGCTACAGCAAAATAGATAATGACCGGACTGTACCCACAAATACACAACCTTTGTACCGACCTCTGCAAGCTCGTTACGAGGGTCGTAACCAAAACCAAGGCCCTGGGCAATCAAATATGGGTTACCAGCATCAAAAACAACATTATCATAACTATAATAACTTTACAAACAGAAGACAACCTAGGGTTAACCTACTAAGCAGTCAACACAGCACCTTCTGCAATATTTACGGCAAACAGAGTAATTGTAACTGTAACAGACCAGGTTATCGTCAGTCTAGAGGTAGTAGAAACCGATTCCAGCCTGACTACAGGAGAGGTAGTTCAGGGAGCTATTGGAAAGGTGGTAAGAAGGAAAATCACTTAGAGCCCATGCCTAATGCCTACGTAGATCAGGATGGTACTATTTATGTAATGTCACCTGCTAATTCACCACCAGATAAACTTCCATCCCCACAATGAAGTAAGTTTAAGTGGAATCCAGCTGCTCATCTGAGTCAGTTAGCCTCTGACAAGACAGATCCAACTAACAATTACTCTGTAAATGATCTGGTGAATAATAGTGCAACTTTTGTGCCTAGCAACCAATTTATCAATTCAACTGTACCTGCTACTAACTCTGGCATGTTTACTACACCAGTGCGTACTCAGCCAATACAGAGCCAAGGTTACTTTGCTCATAACCAGCCTGTAAGTCCTACTGCACTAGTTTATGTGAGTAGCAATAGTAATTCAAGAACCAGAACAGCTATGCTGAGGCACTGGACTTATCTACAGTCATACCCAAGTTAACTGCAGAGCTACCTCAAGAAGATCCTTACAAGATACGACAGGAAGCAAAAATCTTGTCGCAGCAAGGTTATATACCACAGCAGAAAGTCGAAGGAAATATCAGAAAATAAGCAAGAAGAACAAATTTAACGTAGGAGATATAGTACTGAAGCGAACCAGTCCGGTAAGTTCCTTCCCTGAAAGACTAACCAAGAAATTGTTCTTGATTTTTGAAGGACAGTTCCTCATAACCGCAGTGATACAACAGAATTACTATGAATTACAATACCCTGATGGTAGACAAGCGGGCAAGTATAACATTACTCAGTTGAGGTTCTATGTACAACCGAAGATACAATAGGCACCTACAGTCTGGGATGTGTACTGCAAGAGTTTGACACCTGTATTATAGTTGGCAACTAAGTTAATTTTGTTTTTGCTAAGGTAACATCCTGTTCAAGAGTGTTCGACTTGATTTGTTTATTATTAGTATTGTTATTTTTAATTTACAAAGAGTTGACGGAAGATGTTTACCAGAGGTATTTTATGTTGTGGACGGCCTATATTTACTAGTACAGCTGAAGAGCCACTTTCACGTGTAAAGAAACCACGTGTAATTTATTTATGCGAGGCCGTATACAATTTTCCCTTTGATGTGGGCGCCCTAACTCAACTTAACAGATTATTCAGAACACCTTCGCTTAGTCGTCTAGCACGAATTGCAACTAAATTTACTGTAGAACTTCAAGAGTATGTTAACTAAGACACGCCTATCTTCATGGTGTATTATGATTTCCACGAGTAATGATTGCAAACACATGTCACACCAAGAGACACTGAGCTATTTTCTATCAGCTGATCACGATACTATTTGAACCATTCGGTTCTATTGGAATACGTAATGTACCTACCATATAGGCCTGTGTGTTTACTGTAAAGTACTACCTACTATGGAGATTCCTACGTTTTAAACCTGAAGTACTTAGCGTTTAAAGACTTATTCAAGGAAGGTATTATAATGTAATTTTCTTTGTTTTATTTCAAATTTTTGGATTTGTTGAACTGATGCTGCTGATCTGATGAGACTTCTTGGGTGTGGCCTACGTTTAGCTTGAGTACATTCATGATGATTTTATTATTTATTTATATATTTTAAATATTACAAAACACTTTACACAATGTTTTGTCCATTACGATTGTAATAAATTAAGTTTTAGTATTGTTGAATTATGTGAGATTGATGTTAAATGTGATTAGTGTTTATGTTATTTTGTTTCTTCGTGTATCTTCGTGTTAGAATGTTCCTGTTTGTTTACTTTTAATTATTGTATTGTTGGGTGATGTAGGTTTCTGAGCACTACATTTCCAAATATTGATTATGGATTTGAGGTAGCATTACCTCCGTAACCATCGCAACCATTACATGAAGCTAGGGTCTTCTGAATATTTACACTTTTCGCTTGTGTAGGTAGTGCTCAGTAGGGACCTGTTCATTTAGCTGAAAATGGTGTGTTATTTTACTTACCTGATAAATTTGACGACACATAACCGCCACGCACCACAGAAGTAAACAAGCCAACCGTCTACTGCATGATGGGAGTCATGTAGCTGCCAGCATAACGAGTGTCAGGCTATTGCCAACCTCGCGGTAACTGAGCTGCTGCCAACTTTACGAGACTTCACTGCTGCCAATGCTTTGCTGCCAGTACGCCATGTGACGCGCATGTGGACACCATGAACGTCAAAGTCAATGGACTCTCTAAGCAGGAGAGAGAGAATTTCAAATGTATCTGTCCATGTAGTAATTTATAAGTCACATGTTGTTTTGTTTTCAGACTCTTATCAGAAGAAGTATAAGGAACTAGTATAATCCAAGGCTAAATTATACATTTATTTATTTATTATTCTCTCAAAGGAAATATTTGTTGATGAGATATGTTATGTTTTGATTGTACTTGTCATAGCTATCTTTTAAATTTTACAGGTGCTATTTCTTAGCTCGCTAAGTTTATCGCCCTAGATAAATAGCAGGTGGGGCAATCTGAAATAGTATTAAAGTGAGATATAGATTTTAATTAATATTTAGTCCTAAATGGACACTACAAGATGATAAACATTGATGAAGTGGAATGGTATATTGTTTATTAAATTGTTTTTAACATTGAAATTGTAGCCCCAATTTAATATGGTTATTAACTAATTATTTGTTTGCTATTATTAGTTTTTAGTAATTTTAGCCATTACTATCTCTCTCACCAGATTTATTTATATTTTCTGTCATTTTATTGTGCTGGTTTTACTGATAAATGGAGTAATGGAACAACCGTACATGCTACGCAATATTTTCTTTCTCCAATCTTTGAGGTTTGACACCTCGTAGTTCTTGTGGGCTCTTTGAAATTAGTGCATAGAAGCATTTACGTTCTTGATCCCTAAACTCTCTTAAGATGAAGACCTACTGCAGATCCCACGGAAGCCCCGGGATTGTATCTGCCACCATCCTAAATAATTAGTACACCAATGGGAGGGTGTATAGCCTAAGATGAAGTAAATACTGCCATTTGAGAAGATGCATTATATTTTTTTTTTTCTATTACCAGATAGTTATATATTTTATTAGTGAGCCTCACGACATCGTGGGAGAATTCGTAAGCCGTCTGAACATTTTACAAACTAATTTGTTAACATTTTCTGGTATCAGCTAAATTATTCTTTACTTTGAAATGTGCCTAACTGAACGTTTTATGCAATGACTTAGAATTGTAATAACTAATTTTACGTGTGTAGCTGTGCCGCCTCTAGCCATCTTGAACACGTACCTATTTTTGCCAGTTTCGGTTAATTCGTACCCAGAGGTATGAGTATTTAATGTCTTATACTTTATGGACGTACTGAATTTTGCCGAGGCTTTAATACTTTACATTAACTTCAACAAGCAAGAATATTCCACAAACCATAAGAATACTATTGAATATTGCCTAAATATGTTTATGCTTTGGGGTGAGAGTGTAATGTGTATTTTTAGTATATACGTGTGTAGGAAATGCATCTGGACAGTTTATTTTTGTTTCATATCAAGCCAACTCAGAAAATAAATTTTTGAGATTTATCCTCTTGTGTGTGTGTGTATGGTTACTATAATTCTTAACATACGTGTTATATACTTTTCTTCTTTAAACCATACTGCAATACACATTTTATATAGCAATATTTACAACCATACCATTGGGCCTACACATATTTTTCTTACTCACCTTCACTGCTTCAGAAATTATTTTATATTTAATATATTATAAGGATTTGCAGAGAGGTACTACTGTGTACTATAATATATACCAACTGAACCTGAAATAGTGATAAAAAAATTTGTTTATAACTAAGATCTTATATGTTAAGTGTTTGGGAATTTTTATTGACAGTACTCTAACTTGGGAGAAGCAGATACAGTATGTTACTAAAAAAGCTTTACCGATAGTTGGGACTCTCGGTAGGTTGAAAAAAGTATTGTCAGAAAAAAATTTGAGGCAGGTTTGTTTTGCCATAGTTCATTCTCACCTTGAATATATGAACATTATTTGGGGAAGAAGGGGGATTGATAAATTAAAACAATTAGAAACACTCCAAAGAAGAGCTTTGAAGAATTTAATAGGCTTAGGTTACTATACACGTGTTAAACTGGTATATATGAAAGCTAAAGTGTTGTCCTTAAGGTTGAACATCTTTAAGAATATAGCATTATTTACATATAAAGTTATAAAATAATTTTGTCAATGATACAGGACATTCAGAAGTCTTATGTATAAATGAAATTATGTCTGTGAGGTTTGGTAAGATGGGTTTATCTCATCAGTGTATATCTGTTTTTAATAAGTTACCAAAACATTTAAAATACATAAGTAAGTTATCTATTTTTAAAAAGCAATTGAGTAATTATATGTGGGATCAATTTGTATTGTAAAATGACCTAAATTGCAGTTATGCTTTTGTATCATTGTTAATGTATTATCTGTATGTTGTTTAATGTGCTATTTTGTTATCTTTTTTTCTTTCTTTTTTGGTGCTATCATGAAATTTCAATAACATTATGATTGTACATATTTATGTAGAAGCCATCAAGTTGTGTGTATGTTCCAATATAGAGCTAATGCTCTCTGGAACATTGTTTTTTTTAAATAAAAATTTATTACTATTATACTATCAATTAAAGTTGATGCCTAAAGAATGGCTTATTTCGCTTACTTCCATTCTCTTATGTCATGTGGCCTGATTTTTTGGGGTAGCTCGACCGACAGTATAAAGATATTTAAAATACAAAAGAGAGAATACGAATATTAGGTAATATTGCACGGTCGGACACCTGTAGAGAGCTATTTTCCAAGCAGCGAGCAAGCAAGATGGCAGCTGACTCAGTTGACAAAAGTGGTGTGTGCGGGAAAGTTGTAAGAGATGGTGATAACGCTGTGTTTTGTGAAGACAACTGTTATGCGTGGTTTCACATAAAATGTGCGTCTTTGTCAGAAGAAAGTTATAGGGTTCTGAAAAGTACCAAAATCTCTTACAAGTGTGATAGCTGTAAGTGGGCACAGTCGAACACCATCAAGGAGCTTTGTGTATCAGTTAAAGCACTACAAATAGGTAAGATCTTTGTAAAAAAAATCCCAGCAAAAGAACCCCATTCAAGTGAAGGACACGTGGTCTTTGGAAGAAGTGTGTGCTTCCAGGGTGTAAGAGTATGCATGAAATGGGTGATAGAGTGCAAACACTGTGCAATGTAAGTGAAATGAAATGTGATTCATTGGAAAACCACTGTAATTTGATTGCATGTGACAAACTTTCATGGCTAAGTGCACAAATTATTTTACATTTAAATGAACATCGTATACTAAATAAGTTTGATGATTTTAAGATGATATTAACTCAATTATAATATAATCCTTCTGTAATAGTTATATCTGAAACTTGGCTTAAGGATCAAGAATCCATATCCTATAACCTACCAGGTTATGATTCCTGTTTCTCATGTAGGAACAATGGCATAGGGGGGTGGCGTTGCTGTGTATGTCAGTAAAAATTTCAAGCACAACTTTGTGGGTATACACAATGAAGGCTTTTACTCATTGTGGGTAGAAATTAACAACTTTGGTAAATTAAATAAGTGTCTTATTGGCGGATACTATAGACCACCCCAACTAAATGTTCAGGAATTCCTAACTGTTCTAGATACTGACATGAACCATTGTAAAAATATATTCACCATAATTGCTGGTGACTTTAATGTTAATATAAATGAACAAACATACGCAAGTAATCTCTACAATATCACATGTAATTGCAACAATTTTAGTATTTTAAATACACTACCCACTAGTTTGTCAGAAATGTGTGAAAGCATACTTGACCATATCATGTTATCTAACATACATACAGAAGAAATAACAGTACATACAATTGACAACATGCTAAGTGATCACTGTGCCATCATGCTTAAAATCAATAAATCCTTAACACAATCCACTGAAATAATAAAGCAAATAAACAATGCCAAGTTATTTCAATGTATTAAAGAAAATTTTGAACATGCTCACGTCCTGGCAACAAATGCTCTAAATCTAAACAATAAGGTAGAGATTATTATAGGAGCCATGTCAAACTCAGTTTCCCAAGCATCTACAATTATTCACCGCAGGAAATATGACAAATATAGCATGACTCCCTGGGCTTCTCCTGTTCTTATCAATTTGGTAAAGTAAAGGTTCAAATTACACAAAAAAACATAAAAGAAAATAAAAAAATATACACATTAAAGAACAACTAAATCAGAAAAATAATATAATCACAAGTCTGAAGAGAGAGTTGTATAATACATACTATACAAACTTTTAAATTGTAAAAATGATAGCAAACTTACATGGAAAACCATTAACAGTATTGGAAAAATTACAAACATGGCTCAGAAATTGACTGCATCACAAGCACTGCAGGCATTATTTTTACTGACCAGAAGGAAATTGCAAATGAGTTCAAATTAAACACTCTAGAACATACTACAAATAATTTTTTTCTATCTCCCAATAGCCACAATGAAGTCAGGAAAATCATTGACAGCTTGCAAAACAAATGCCCTGGGCATGAAAAAATTACATCAAAACTAATCAAACAATGTAAAAATTGTATAGTATGAGTGCTAGTAGAGGCCATAAATGAATCTCTCTCTACGGGTATATACCCAGATACTCTGAAAATTGCAAAGGTAATACCATTATTTGAAGCTGGAAATAAAAAACTTTTGAATGATTACAGGCCCATATCATTACTTAGTATGGTTGACAAAATCTTTGAGGCCACGATACAAAAGAGGTTGGTTAAATTCTTAGAAAGTAATGACATATTTTACAAACATCTGTATGGTTTCAAGAAACAGGCAAACACAACTGCAGCGTCATTGACCTTGGTAAACAATATAAGGCTAACTGTGGATTAAAATAAGTTTACTGGTGCCATTTTTATAGACCTTAGCAAGGCCTTCGATATGGTAAACCACAGTATTTTGATTAACAAACTTGAATACAATGGCATACGGGGTACTCCGCTAAAACTAACTGAGAATTATCTTACTAACAGAATGCAAGTTGTAAGTATAGGGGGATGTGAAAGTACTTTTAAGTCGGTTCGCCTTGGTTTCCCCCAGGGAAATATTCTACGCCTAATACTTTTCCTAATCCTTATAAATTACATTGGAAATCTGTAACTGCAAGGCACTCCATCTTTATTTGCAGATGACACAGTGATATCCTACGATCATGGTGTGGACACTGAAAATATTTTTAGATACATGCAAGAGGACTTAAATACCTTATATGAATACTTCAGGCACAACAAGTTAAAAATAAATTCTGACAAAACAAATTATGTCATATTTAGCTCTCCACAGTTTAAACATAAATAAAGCTTTAATTTAAAAATTGAAAACACAGAAATTCTCTAAGTTCCCTATGTAAAATACTTAGGTATATTTAATGATGAGCATTTGAAATGGAATATGCATATAAACAAAGTAGTTTAAAAAATTCTGCCGGCTGCAGGGGCATTAAGAAGATTAGGTGGTCTGCCAGTGGAGACAAACAAATTAGTATATTATTCTTTTATCAACAGCCACCTACAGTATATGAGTTCATTATGGGGTACAGCTTCAAGAAACCAAATTTATCCTCTGCAACTAATTCAAAACAGAGCTATTAAATCTCTTTACAATCTTCCGTACAGAACTCCAACAAAGGAAATCTACCAGATAAGTAATTAACTTCCAGTTAGATGCATATATGAATTCAACATTGTTGCCATATACATACCCAGTATGATAGAATAGAAACGTCAACTAATGTACATAATTATGGTACTAGACACAGAAATAACAAATACTTAAACTATGTGTTACATCGTGCCTGAAAATATACCTGATTTTAGCCAGTCGCGTCTCTGGATGGCCTGTAATTTAGCTTGTAAAACTACTCTTTACAGATAAACACACATTTTCAACAAAAACTCTCCATTTTTATTATCATTCCCATCTGTTTAACAACAACCTTTTTACTCTTTTCTTTCTCTACTGCCATGGTATATTAACACAAAAAAATATGACAAACTTTGATATAAATAGTCTTGTAACATAGTCCATGTTCCGAAACGTAACATCCTTCCACACTTTTGAATTTCTTGTATGAGGCAACAATTAAAAATCAAAACAAATCGACAAAATGGTGTTGTCCCACACACTATGTTTATGTCTTGTATCTCATGGGTATCCTTAAAGAGCGTCCACTCTTCGTCTTTACACCACACTGATTATTCGGCTCCCTCTCTTCTGTGGGTACATCTCCTCCAGGCTTGTCGACATTTCTTCTTTCGGCAGCTGATGAAAAGTGTTGTGAAGAGGACACTTCTAATGGGTAGATACGTTATATGGGTCTTGTTATCTCACCAGATGTCTTTACTCACACCACAATTACATATCCATCCTTTCCTGGGAACACTTCCACGATTTTGCCTATTGGCCACTCTAATCTTTTCTTGTCATCTGTACCGATTAGCACCATGTCCCCGATTTTCATTGTCTTCTGGTTATTTGTTTCAGTCTTCTGCTGAACCGGAATCTTCGCGCAACTGTTGTAGGAACCTTACTCGCCTGCAGAGAGATGCCCTTTCAAGGTGATCAATATCTGATACACCAACCGGCCGATTGTCTTGGAGGAATATAGCAGGAGTCAATAGCGTTAAGTCATTGGTATCCTCAGATAAGTACGTGAGGGGTCTAGCATTGATTACGGATTTCACCTCACATAAGATTGTCGAGACCTCCTCATACATCAGGGATGTTCTCCGCAACAATTTCTTGACCATTTGTACTACTCGTTCCCACCATCCACCCCACCTAGCAGCGGTAGGTGGAATGAACTTCCACTGTATCCTTAGGGAAGATGATTCCTGTTCTATTTTCGACCAATCCAGTGATTCAAATCCATTCTCTGCTCCTATGAAATTGGTCCCATTGTCACTGTACATCACTCTGGGTCTTCCCCGTCTTGCAATGAATCTTTGTAAACCTTGAAAGAATGTGCTTATAGACAGACTCAGTATCAGCTCCAAATGTACTGCCCGGTACACCGCACAGGTAAACAGAAGAATCCAAGCCTTCTCTCCTCCTTTCAAATACAATAGGCCAGCAATGTCAACTCCGCAGACTTCAAATGTCAAGGCATCATTGTTGGAGTGTGAAAAACATATTTTGTTATGTTGGTATCAACAGCAGTTATATTTAATGTCTTAGGTTGGCAATACAGTGAATTGGGTTATTTTGTTTAGGTTGGCTTTCCTGCCATAGTGTATTGTTTGTGTTTTTGACTGAAGCAATGTTTGTTCAGTGTGAATGTAACATTCGTGGAGTAAAGATGTGTTGTTGGAGCAAATCAGTTTTATTTTTGCATGCCCAGTTGCCCTATATTACAACAATCATTCACCGTGTCCTCAGGCAGAGGGGCCGGTTCAGTAGTGACCTTCCTTGACTCGAATCTCCGACATCGGACACACTTGTATATCACACTACGGACTGTATGTCTACCTCTCAAAATCCGGTACCTTTCTCTAATTATTCCCAAAAGAATTTGGACACCAGCATGTAAGTTCTTAATATGATAGTCTCAAATCAGTATCTCTACAAGTTTGTGTTTCGATGGCAGAAGAACTGGATATCTGGACAACTTGTCATCTTCTCTTTGGACTATCTTAGACTTCACTCTCATAAGACCATCGGAATCTTCAAAAGTGCAGTGTGTTCTCATCCTTCTCTTGTCAGTCTCTTCCATTTCTTCTCGTAGGAAAATACGGCAAAGTCTCCTCTCCGCCTCTTCTATCTCCTCAACACGAAGATTACCTCCTCTGCGGTTTCCAGAGTTTGGCGCATTTCTGAGGAATCTCAGCATCCAAGCAATGAGTCTCACAATCTGTGAAAGTTTTGAAAACCATTGTAGGTACCACTGCACATCTTTCTTGGTTGATTGACTAACTAAGGAAGTAGTCATTTTTCTTCTCTCACTCTGAATTTCTACATTGTTATTCTTGATTTCAGACCTAGGCCAATCTTCTTGTCTTAACTTCAGCCAGCTTGGCTCCTCCCACCATCGAGAATTTACAAGGAATTCCGCAGAGCAGCCTTGTGAGGGTAGATCTGCTGGATTCTGCTCTCCTGGCACATGATGCTAGTCTTCCTGTTTTGTGAGTGTTCTGATTTCCCTCACGCGATTGTTGATGAACACACCCCAGGCCTCTTTCTTTTTTATGCAATACAAGACTAGAAGAATCAGTCCAAAAAAACTCTGGTATCTGCAAATTCAGGTATTCCCTAATAGAAGCTGCTAAACGACTACCTATAGAGCATGCCAACAGCTCCAACCTAGACATGGAGACATTTTTCAGTGGTGAAACTCTTGTCTTTGCCATGACCAGAAATGCTGTTACATTTCCTTCAATGCCACTTCTCAAGAAAACTGCGGCAGCATATGCACTTCTATTGGCATCACAGAATGTATGTAGGCTCCACGTGTTTTCTGCATATCTTCTAGCAATGGCTCATCCCAGCCTTCTTTAGGTTCCAGCTCTCTTGGAAGATGATTTTTTGAACTAAGGTTACTTCTGTGCAGAAGACAAAACCTTTCTCTGTGTGATGTCACTGGGATCCTTTGTAAGCTGTACATTACAGGACAGAGCATCATCATCTTTGTCCCACAGTAGTCCAAGAACCTGAGTCACCTTTGATGATTCCTCCCTGTCATTCTGTACACTATCCTCCCAGCCTCTGAGTTCAAACTTTGCTTCAGCGAGAAGTTTTGTACAACTTTCAACAAAAATATTTAACTCCTCTTCTGTGTCAAAAGATGTTACGCAATTGTCAAAGTAAAATGATCTCTTTAATTTGTCTGCGGTCTCCCTGTACTCAATTTGACTATTATCAAGATGGAGGTCAAGTACTGCACCCAAAAGGAATGGGCTACAATTAAGCCCGAACACAATGCGCTTGTGTCTAAAAATCCTTGTTTTTCCTTGAAAAAAATCATGCCACCATAAAAATCTCAAGTAATCTCTGTCAGGGGGTCACAGAAATTTGTAGAAATGCTTTCTTTATATCAGAGATCACTCCTATTTTTCCTTGCCGGAATCTCGTTAAAATTGGGGGAATTTGTTCAAGTAAATTTGGACCCTTTTCTAAACACTCATTCAGCGATGGTGATCCTCTTCCCCGACAAGATGCATCAAACACAGGCCTGACTGTGTTTGTTGAGTTTTCTTTAAAAACACCACGGTGTAGCAGATAATGACATCTGTTTTCTCTTTCTTCAGATGGTACATCTTCAATAATTCCTTCTCGCAACCAATCATTGAGCAAACTGTCATAAGCATTAAATTTATTTTCACATACCTGTCTCGTTGACTCACATCTTTTCTTTGCAGAATCAAATTTCTTCAAATCGGTCGTTCCTAGTAAGGTGAACCTCAAACCGACCCTCTTCGTTTACAGAGACGGTTTCCTTGAAATGGTACAATGTAGCAGCCTCTGTTCCCATCTTGGATTGTTTCTCCACTGGATCTCTTATGCCAAGAATATCTAAATCCCATTAATCTTTAACTGCAGAGTTCAAGCTCAACATTGATGCCACATGTACATTGCCTGTAATGTGGCTTTCCTTAGTAGAAAAGCTTCCCATGATGAGCCAACCAAGGCAGGTCTCAACTGCTACTGGTACACATTTCAATGTTTTAACTCTTCCAGTCAGAAGCAACCCACAAGTATCAGCTCCAAGAAGCATTTCAATTTCTGGTCTCTCAGGTCCACAGTCTGAGATAAATATATTGTGGGTTTTCAGTTCCTTCATCCAGGGTCCCTTCTTGAGTTGCGGAATTTCACCACAGATCATTGACTGGTCAAGTACTGGTATTTCACAGGTGTACCTGCCATCCAAACTACTCACCTGTACATGATAATTTAAAGGGAACTGTTTTTCCAATGTTGTACCCCCAAATAAACTATGGATTAGTGTTTCAGAATGGTAACATGTCAATCCAATAGCAGAAGCAGTTTTCTGAAGCATGTATGACCGCTGGGATCCACAATCAATCAAAACTCTAATGACCCGATTTTGTTTTTCTCCCATTACTTTTACCATTAGAGTCTGCAAAAAAACTTCTTGGTTGTAACACTGAATGGTAAGAGATGCACAAGGCGAATCTTCCTTTACTTCTTCAATCCTAGTTGTTTCTTTAGCTATCTACTGATGTGCTTCTGGACACATCAAATTGTAGTGACCTCTACTACATAGGTCACATTTCACATTTTTCTTGCATGTTTTTGAAATGTGTCCCTGCTTCAAACATTGGTAACAGCTACCATTCTTCAGCAAGACATTCATTTTTTTCCATTTAATGTCATTTTCTGTGCTTTGAAGCAGTCTTTGCTGTGGTGTGAGTTTTTGCAGAACACACACCTAGAGTCAAGGTATTTGGACTCTCCCAAAAATAGGTTGCTTGCTGTAGGTATGTTTTCCACTTATCTTGACTTCAATTTTGATCTTGTAGCCCTTGGACTAGGAGTCTGGAATCCACTTTGTGCTAGAGATATTCTTTGCTCCCCCTCCACTTCGTTCTTAAGAAACAACAACAAATGTGACAATTTTTCATTGTACTCATTCTCTGGTGTTTCTGTCTGGGTTAGGTGTTTCTGTCTGGGTTAGCTGTACAGAATTTCTCAACCATACCCTGAGTATGTCTTCTGGGAGAGAGGATTCAACTGATGGGAATAAAAATGCAGCATACTTGTCACCCAATTTACATACCAAGAGACTCAAGTGACCTGAGATGGGATTCCAGACTGTCATAAAGTTGCAAAGGGCTTAGTTTTTCAGAAGAAGCGACATTCTGAATAACTAGACCTAGTAACTCACGTACATAGAACTCAATAAGTACTTCTTTCCTTCCAAACCTGCTTTGAAGACACTGGATTGGTTTTTCATAGTTTTCAGCAGTGGGCGGAAAACTATTTACAACATCTTGGCCCTACTCCTTTCTACTGTTGCTTGAATGAGATACTGGAACTTGTCTTCTCGTTCTATTTCAGCATCATTGTGAATACGACTAAATTGGCTCTAAAAAACCTAACCAATTTCTAACGTCACCATTAAACTGTCTCAATTCTATTTTTGGAGGATTTAGTTTCTTTTTCACTGAACGATCGTTCGCAGTATGAACAACACAATTTTTAGACAGCAGACCCTCTAATTTCTAACGAGCCTAATCTAACCAGTCATAATACTCTTTAATATTTTTGTATTCTGAACAATATAATGAATCATCTTCATAATCTAAAAGAAGTTCCAATATTTTATCATCGACCTCTTTAAGCTGGGTACCATAACGCTCTAGTTTGACTAGTTGCAACCTTACCTTGTCTGTATCTGTCTTGGCCATCATTGCTTTGTAAGTTTTCGTGAAGTTTGCACGAACTGGTGCTCTCGATTTAATCAGCTTCTTCATGTTTGTTCTTGTAATTAACTTCACGATAGAAGGGATCCTGTCACGGTCGCCACTAATGTTACATCACGCCTGGAAATCTACCTTATTTTAACCAGTCGCGTCTCTAAATGGCCTGTAATTTAGCTTGTAAAACGACTCTTTACAGATAAACACACATTTTCAACAAAAACTCTCAATTTTTTATTATCATTCCCGTCTGTTTAACAACAACCTTTTTACTCTTTTGTTTCTCTACCTCCATGGTACATTAACACAAAAAAATATAACAAACTTTGATATAAATAGTCTTGTAACATAGTCTATGTTCCGAAATGTAACACTATGTAAGAACAGAGATAGGCAAAAGAGCAATTGCTTTTCAGGGCTTACATCTCTATAATAAATTACCTGTTATCCTTAAGAGCACTAAGAGTTTTAAATTGTTTAAAAAATCCTTGTTTATAGAACTGCAAAATAAACTAAAGTCCTGGGACAGTGTTCTACTATACTAATACATATTACTATGTAGTTCTGTGGTGTGGCAGCATATTGTATTTTGGTACTTAGATAATTTTTGTGGTTGTTTAAGGTGTAGTATCTTGTATTTTACTCTTGTGCTATATTGTTGTTGTGGTATTCTTGTCACTTGTGTTGTAATGTTGTTCTGATTATTCATGTAGTAGTATCTTGAACTTTGACAGCTTATGGCATAGTGTCATGCCAACTTGTGCAGTAGTAGTAGATGTATTTGCTACTTATGCTGTAGTGCTGTTAAGCGAGTTAAACCTACGTAGGAAATACAGAGGGTTTTCTTTCCTTCTCTCCTGTTTCATATGTTGTTGTGCTTACTTATGTAATATTATTTTTTGTCTTTTGCTGCTTGGGTATTGAGTGCTGTTTCTGTCAATTAATATTTGAAGGTATTTTCTGGTTTATTGGTGTACAATATTTTGCATTGTGTACTTATAAACAGAACTCCAATATGAGCCATGCTCCAGGGGTTCAAATGTACTTGTATTATCTATGTAAACAGCAACTGTATATAAGAAATAAATAAATAAAAAAAGTTTAATATCTAAACTTTACCTAGTCCACACATTTATTCTTTGTTATGTTTTACTGTTGGAAATCTTGATAGTCTTACTAGTAATTCCAATATAGATTCATATGGCACTAGAAACAAGTTAAATTTACATAAACCCTATACAGGACTTTTAATGGTCCAGAAAGGAGTTGTGTGTGCCACTATTGATATATTTAACATTTTACCACTCAATATGCGTGAATTAAGTTATATGCCACAAATTTTAATAAATTTAAAACGGAATTAAAATTAAATCTTTTATGTAACTAATTTTATTAACTAAACAACTTATTGAAGCATATAATTATTATACATAAGGTTGTAGTTTTGTTATACTAAAATAATGATTTATTCATTATTTATGTTATGAATACTAAGACTCTACAACCATTTGGTATGTACCACATGTATTGGCTTTATTGAGTGATTAAATAAATATCAAATATAATTACTAGTACGCAATTTTAATGCTACATATGTATATTTTACTAGTACAAAAGGATATTCTGCACTGTTATAACCTGGTCTAACAACATAGATCTGCCATATCGGCGACTGAAATTATCGCTTCTGCAGATTTTACCATATTTTTTAAAAAGCCCGCCAAGTAACTACGGTTTGGATTTATGACCGTACATTAAGCATCGATCAAACAACTGAGTAGGTCCAGTCATGTGACCAATGATATCCAGTAGGATTGTACCTAGTTCGTTTCCGTAAGCACATTTTGTTATCCTGATGGTTTTACTTCAAGATTCTGAGTACGTTAGTTTCACAACAGACATGTGGACATCTACACGTAATGATGATTACATGAGTCTTACTGCTCACTTTGCCAACAGCAACTACCATTTACATCATGCATGTATCGAAGTTATACCATTCCCTGAAATAAGCCATACTACTGACAATATAGCTACCTTCATGACTATACTAAGTACAGACTGGAATTTGAATGATAAGGTAGTAGCTGTAGTCAGAGATAATGCAAAAAACATGATACTGTGTCTTGAGAATACAGTTTTTCTTCACTTACCTTGTCTAGCCCACACCTTACAACTTGTTGTTAAAGATGGCTTTCTCAATAACAAACAGGTAACCAATCTTGTAGCAACATGCAGGTGCATAGTAGGGTCTTCTAAACATTCCTCGCAAGCATGTAAAGTTCTTATGAAAGCTCAACTTCTAGTGGGATGTAAATCCCATCATCTTGTTCAAGATGAAGCAACTCAATGGAATTCGACTCTCCACATGACTAACTCAATGGAATTCGACTCTCCACATGACTGACAGACTTCTTGAACAGAAACAGGCCTTAGCACTTGCAGCATCAGACCTTAAGCAGTCGAACCAATTGACGCCTTTACAATGGTACTTTTTGAAACACGTTTAAAATATTTTGCAAATATTTGACAAAGCCACATTCACTGTTAGTTCCAGTAGTGTGTGCATTTCAGAAGTCATTCCCATTGTGAACAGTATAATTCGACAGAAGTGCCACCACCAGCTGGATTTGGTTTACAAGGTATGGTGAACAATTTGCTTGCATCTGTGAGAAAACGCTATGGAAACGTTGAAGAAACTAATCTGTACACCTCTGCAACTCTGTTGGACCCTTGTTTGAACAACAAGGTTTTCACAAACAAAGAAAAACTGCTCAGTGCAAAGAATTTTCTTCAGAATGAAGCAGACCAAATTGTTCTCAAAATCAATTCTGATGTTGAACAACAGCCTGCAAGAACTGCTGAAAGGCTACAGCATCCAATTCTCATTCAATGTGGAACCTATATTCTGCAATAATGAACGAGCCTAGTTCACCAAATTCAAGTTTTTCAGGAGCAGATGAAGTTGAAACCTACCTCCAAGAACCACTTGCCCCACCAAAAACAGACATCTTGAAATACTGGGCCAACAAGCAGAACCTATCCAGGCTAAGGACTCTTGCAAAAAAAACATTTAACAACTCCTGCAGCAAATTGGTGGTTTGTGTAATAATGAACTCAGTGCATTAATATCCAGTTGCAACTTTGATGAAGAAATTAATTGTATACTGTACTGTCTTTTGTGATATTTTTTACATATCAAGGATATTTGGTTGTAGAGCATGGATTTTTAAAATTTATGGAAATGTAGTTACTTACTGTTGTCATGTTTAATTCATTCTCAATTAGTAAGTTAATACAGTATTCTGATGCAAATTTGATAAATATTTTAGTATTTCACTATTTTTTTGGATGTGTTTAATTTTGGTAAACATAGGCTACTAATTTAATACAAGGTATCGAGGTTTGTAGAATCGAGAATCGGAAAATACTGGTATCGTGACATCCCTAATTATGGTAATTACTGTTAGAGATATTACAAACTTTGAGGAAGATACATGCAGTACATGATATTTGTAAATTCAATTCTAGTGGTGTTGTAGGATATGTTTCAAAATATCTCAACCAATTAGCAGAAATAATATTCTTATAATGTCATAACTGTTTGCAGACTACACAAAAGAATTTTACACTAAAAAAACTACATAGTATTTACCTGCAAAGTGTAGATAAATGAATGCATGAAAACCACTTACATTCCAGTAATTAGGGTCTAAACTAAGATATCCTGGTCTTGCATAACTAAATACTTAACATTATGAGACATATATTGCCAGACTAAAAAATTTAGAAATTATCGTACAGTCAGAGTTTTGTTAAGTGGCCACCAGTAATATATACAATGAATCTAATTTTGAAATAGGCACTTGGACAGTCTGCCAATTTAGGTTGCACATGGGCCTAGATGCTACAATACATAGCCCAGGGTATTTTTCTAGTCCGATCTAAAGTCTAAACAAGATAAACTAGTATGTTCTGTAAAGGCTGAGAGTGACACAAATCAATGATGACAGGTGGAGGTTATCTGCGCATGCGCATGCAGCCAGTGGCTAGCTGCTGGTAGCTGATGTGGAAACCTGTCTCCTGCTGCGGCCTCGTTGCTTCGTCAGAGTGAAACCTCAACACTATCGGACCTGCCGCGTGACCTGCAACATACCGCCACAAACCTATGTTATGCTTGGAGGCAGTACCCCACACAGAAGTATGCCAAGCACAATACCGGTAGTACACGTAAATGACCAGCTGTTGAAATTACTTGGAGTAGTTACAAAAGTATAAAAAACAATAGTAGAGACATGTATGCTGATTTGTGCATTTTTGATCACTAAATTATTAAGTTTTATAAAAATACTGTACTGATTATGTTTGACAAAAGTTGTTTTCTATGTTATCCTTTGAACTTAATTCTAATTCTTCTTTTCAAATATGTATTTGTAACTGTTTTATTCAAAAGCAACAAAATTAACATAAAAAACCAGTTTATTGGAAAATTCTGAAAATTGTACATTTAAAAGTTATTGCTGGTCTTTGCAAAGTTTACCGTAGTATCCTGCTTTATTGTAAGTATGTGCACCACAGGTAGGATGTACCATTGAAGAGGAGGAGGAGTTTGAGGAACATATGAAAATGAACGTAGGAAAAGGAAAGCAGATAGTAATGGGCGACTTCAATGCTCAGCTAGAAAAAGACTGAAAGGGTTTCAAGGAAGGGCTGGGGTGGAAGAAATCATGAGGGGCAGAAATAATTAGAGCTATGTGCAAGAAACTGCGTGAATGTAGGAAAGAGACAGTCACAAGATCACTGTATACAGTTTGGATGGCAAGCAAAAGTCTGTGATTGACTACTTCGTAATGGATATTGAAGTCGAGAAAAATACATACTATGAATGTGAAAATGATACCAACTGAGGCATTGGATAGTAATTGTAGACTGTTAGTTACAGATACAAGAACAAACAAAGAGAAGAGTACCAAAAAAATTATTGCAGGGAGTGTAAAGAAAGGTTTTGTAGGGACAGCAGAAGAGATATGTGGAAGAACAGGGGACAAGAGAAAACTGAAGGAGACACCATGATGGAACAGTAGAGTACAAAGGGCAGTACGATAGAAAAATAAGACTTACAGAATGGTTCAAAACACTAGTATGGACAAAGGGACCCTTTACAAGAAAAAAATTAGAGAAGCCAAACACGTAGTAACCGGAGAGAAAAAAGCATGGTTGGAAGAATTGACAAGGTTGTTGAAGGAGGATATGTGTGGAAGTAAAAAGATACTTTACAGTCAGATGAGACAAAAAATAAAAAGACAAGGTAACAGGTGAAAATGGAAGATGAACAGGGTGCAATAATAGAGTCTATTGACGAGAAAAGAACTACTGCGAGGAGTTACTGAATCCTGTTAAGGCAACAGAAGACGTGGTAAAGGTAGAAGACAGTCAGTGCTCGATAGGCATGATCAGGATATCTCGTAGAGGGAGATGGAATCGGCACTAAAGATAATGCAGTTGTTATACAGAGTGCTGAGGGTGATTTGAATAAACAGGAGAATCCCAGACAACTGGCAAAAAGTAGTGATAGTTTCCATATTTAAAAAAGGGGATAAAAGACTGTACAAACTATTAGAGGATTTACTCTGATTTGTCACTGTGCAGAGATCTATGAGAAAATCTTAAAAAGATAAGGCATGGAATGGAAGGTAAATAAAGGGAGGAACAACACAGGCAAAGAAAATCAGCAAGAGAAATTATTTTTTGCAGTACGGATGCTGATCGAGAAGAGATGGAAGTATAGTAAGGATATGGTAATGGCATTTATGGATGTTGAGAACACGTTTGACAGTGTCAGATGGTAAGGCACTGTGGGACAAAGGAGTATGAGAAGGTTTCGATCGAAGACGACTTGTAAATCAAGGCTCCGTCAATGGATGTTAGTGACTTTGTTGCTGCTATGAGAGAAGAGCAAACAACTGTGGATGGTGATGATTCAGATGTTCTCCACGAGTCGTAAAGTGTCGAGGATTCAGCATTTCAAAATGTGAAGCAAGCAGTGGAAGAGTTAGACAACTTAAAAACATTATTTCTTCAACAAGGGTGATTGTGATGGTTTGAAAATAGTCAGCAATTAAGAAACATGCATGGAAAGAAAATATGCTCTGACAGTAGGAAACAAACAAAAACTGATCAGTATTTAAAGAACATAGTTTATACACCATTTTATAATTCACAATAAATGTCTGTTGTTGGTACTACAGTCGGCAGTTAACATGGCATATCTCAGCGTGGCAGTGCAGGGACAAGGAGGCAGGAGAAAATAGAGAGGTAAGGAGGCGACACACAGTCAAGAGTTGTTTAGTGGCTGTTAAGAAAATATTGGCCCTCAGTGTATACCTGGAAATAGATGCACAACAGAGAGCAGGAAATAATAAAAATTATGATTCAGTGTTGTGATGAACAAGCGATAAATTATATCTGTTCAAGCCTCTGTAGAGAGCAACTGCAAGAGCAAAAAGGTGAAGTTTAGTCAGGTATGCTGCACTTTAATTCGCTGATTTTGTGAATAACCATGAAAAGAGTAGAAGAAATAATAATTCTAGTTAAATACTTAAACCCTCAAGTTTCATTCATCCTGATAAAGACTGCCATTTCTTTACCATGTTGCACCAAAATACATAAATATTCCGAGTTGGTCAAAGTTACTATTGAAAGCAAAGTATCCACACTTAACGTAAATTAGTACTAAGATTTGAATTTACAGAAAATTGTCTGATATTCAGCCTATTTGTTCATTTCTGTTACACAATTGTCAGACACGTACAGTTACACTTTTATTTGTGATTCATTTTTTATTTTTATTACTCATTTGTGTGCTCTATAGTTATTTAAATATAATTATGTAGCAATGTAGCTTCCATGGAAACCTGCATTGAATTCTAACATGGCTTATGTATCAAATACTGTTAAAGATATTATAGCTTTACAATATGTGGCATTTATCTGAAAGTAATTAGACAGATAAACATGTAATACTCTAATTTTCCTTACTATTCTTGGCAGACTGCAGGCATTATTCGTTAGCATTTTTTTTTTAGTCAAACATTAAAGCCATTCTTACTAGTACGGTATTTATTTTTTATTAATTTTTGTTTATTAAATTGGTGTGCTTTATAGCATTGTTGCCCAATATAGGAGTTGGTGTATACTGTATTTTAAAAGGTAGGTGAGACTTTTTGAAGGGTTGCCAGGTTGAGAACGAGATAGATATGTATAGGCAGATGCACTACAAGGTGTTTTCCTTGTTGTTTTTTGGACACAGCTAGATCACAGAGGGCCTGAATTGGGCAAGAGTGGTGGTGTGATTTAGCTTGCCAATTAGGAGCTAGAGATTTTTTTTTCTTTTCTTTCCCTACAACGGGGAAAGCTGGCGCTTTCTTCCAAGTGGGAGTCTTGTTCAGTTTGTTGAAAGAGTGTGAGAAGAACCTGTTTTTGTTTATATGTGTTGCACCCAGGCAAAGATGGTTTGGTTTTCCTTTAAATTGCTTAAGACAGTTTGTTGCAGTTTCGTTTCTTGGTTGCTTTGGTGTTTAAAGGGATCTTTAAAATACTAGAAATATTATCATAACTGAATACACAAAACCATAAAAAGTGTATTTGGCAGTTTTGTTGTTTTTTTGTAAAGGGCCCTGACATTGTGTATTTGTTACTAGAATCTTTTACTCTCCACTCAGTCTAGGTGGGAGGCAACTTCAGCATTGCTAGGCTGAAACATGACAAGGTTCACTTTTTGCATGCATGCGAATTTCATTCCAATGATTAGATAAACCAAAAT
Organism: Medauroidea extradentata; assembly: GCA_003012365.1. Classification (NCBI taxonomy): domain Eukaryota; kingdom Metazoa; phylum Arthropoda; class Insecta; order Phasmatodea; family Phasmatidae; genus Medauroidea; species Medauroidea extradentata. Next base: position 34,456 of record PNEQ01027358.1, read on the forward strand.
TTATGTTTCTTGACCAGATCTAAAACAAAATTAATTCATATTAAATTATTATCACTCCATAATTTCAATTACATTGACATAAACTCAGACCTTTAATTAAAAACATTGCAATGTGCGAGAGTTATCTTGCTTTCTTCACTGCTCTTAAATCAATACCAGTGAAATATTTCTTATCATCTAAAAATTCTGCAACAGTTAGGACATAAAACCCCACTTTTACGAGGCCTCATTAACATGATAATGATCTTGTAAAATCGGTGACCTTGCAAAATCATATAGGAGTTTTTTAATCCTCAAAACTCAAAAAATGTTATTAAAATGGCTACTTTTTGTGTTATTGCAGCTTCAATTAAGACTATTAAAAATATGATTTTTTAAAATAATATATATATATTGACGCGGGTCGTTCCGCAACTCCCTCTCTCCGAGCCCATCGTGCGCATCAAGCCACCATTACGGAACGGGCCGAGCGCGCGTACAGCCACGGCATATGGGAACGCACCCGGCCACGTGGGCACACGAGGTAGCGGCATCCAGACGCCGCCCCCGCGACGCCGGGTGCCACCAGCGTGTGCGTCGGTCCCATAGAACTGCCAGCAAATGGTAGGAATATGCCCCCTTGACGAGAAGCGACGTAATTTAACGTCAAAGTTGAACACTGTGTAAAAGCCCTCCCGTGCTTTTCCCGTCAAGGGGAGTTATGCCATTTAACAGGCAATAATATAGAAAGGCTAGGGGTACGTAAATTTTATGTGTACTGTGCCCCCTCTCAACTTTTTCGTATTTAACCTTAATACCAATAAAACACCCCTGCGCCTCGCGACAACTTGGACTCGCCCACGCAGCCAACTTGCCGCCCAAACATCTACACACGTTCTCCCCCAAACAGTTTCACGTTTTATTTGTTCTGTAATTGCCAGTGTTGTGTTATAATTATTTCCATTCAAATAACGTCCAAATGCAGTGTCTACGTTTTTAAATGTTGTATGGTTCAAAATTTCACGTAACTATAAATTACGTAAACTCTCCATAAACTATCCCTTTATACAAATTTGGGACTTTAACCCTCAAGCTGTGCTATTATGAGTGTTTTGGGCCTTTGCCCCTGTTTAATTTAGTGATTTCGTGTTTTTCGGCGAGCGCTTCCCGCGCTTTGGCGGCACGACGTCATGCACACGGGAAGGACTCGCCAGTTGGCATTACGCAGCGGACCGGGACGGTCGACATGTTAGTCACTCCGGGCCCTTCACAACTTTGCATAGTCAGTAGCGTACCAATAGTCATTCTTTTCGTCTGGAACATTTTCTTTTAACTTTGCTGGCCCGGAGGTGTACCGTTCACCCCTGCAACTCGTCGCCCAGGGGCATTACTTAAATTATCTTTTTCACTCGTGTAGTGAATTTTCAATAACAGCATCGCCCACCGGTCGGGCTTAGGGCCGGGTCCGCTATTTGCGCCACCAGTGTTGCATGATTGGAGCATGGTGCTTTACCAATAAATACGTTTTTCCAGTTACAGGTGCGTATTTATTACTTGCCGCTTCATGGCCATAAGGGCACGGGACCCTTCAACCCGCCTTCCAGTACTAGACCTATAGTGTGTGTATGTGTGTATTTTTCTTCTTTAGTGCTACGGGTGTGGGGAACGCCATAAGATTCCCCTGCGTAAGTAACATAGCGACGTAGAGTGGGGAGTGTTCTGCAACGCCACGGCCGTCGGCCACTTGGCCCTGAAAACTAGAGTCTCTGCTCTCATGAGTACCCGTTCTCTCTTAACGGGCTGGTGCACCGGGCAAACAACACTTAATCACGACCCCCGCTCACGTCAAATTGTCGCCCAACTTGTGTGGCGTTAACAACCACGCACCTTCGCAGTTGCAGTTACGGTAAAATTTGCATGCAGAGACCACGTGGTCGCCATTGTCGGACGCAGAGGGAGAGAGTACGCAAGGGCGGCCATCTTGTGGCAGCAACCGGCCGCGCGACCCCCTCACCACCCCCGCTCCATCCAACGGGTGGCAGCGCACGCACCAAGGACAGCGTCACCCCCCCCAGGCCACCTGCTGCCGGAGCTACCTCCCCCTCCCCCTATCGCGCCGCGCGCGGGGAGTCTGCCGCACCAAGGTTTGTGACCTGACCAGCTGATCGTCTGCACCACGCGCGCTACCGCTCTCCCGCGACATGGCATACCACTGGGCGTATAGAGCCACCGGCCACGTGTGCGACCAGTGCTACGAGACTCTGCCTGAACATCCGGCCCACCACAGATGCCACGTGAAGGCGCTATTACCGAACTGACATCCACATAACATCTTCCGCCTACTGCGCAAGTATCAACCACACCTTAGTGCGTGACAAATGCTTACTACCATCGCCGAAACCGCGCACCCAGAGTTCCGTGCTTCGCTAGTGCCACTACTGACGTACGAGCCAGAAGAGTTCATAAAGGCCACCGCACTGTTCGGGAGAGCGACGCTCCAGCCGCCGGCAACACTGCGCGGGAGCGGCGGCGCTGACCGACCCACGACAGCTGCACAACTAGCAACACCAAGGACAGCGGCGACAGGCGGAGAGCGACATCGCGAACGGAACACAAGGTATGAGAGTGATTATTCCAAGGGTGATGTGCATGACAACACGAAACAGCGACGCTTGCTAGACTATTCCAAGCCACCCCCGTTCCCGTGTCAGTTCTGCCCGGGTGACCAGTTTCACTGGCATAAAGACTTTCCTAGAGCGCCGGCGAGACCGAGGCAAGGGGACAAGAATACCAGGTCCCAGTCGGGAAACGGACAGTACGGGTCACGGGACCTGACGTCACCGTGTACACCGGCATCAATGTAAACAACCAGACACCACAACACGCTCTACTCCAGCAAATCCATAGCCGACACCATCCATCAATAAAAATTTTAGTAAGCGTAAATAACCTCCGCTGTTATGCGCTAGTAGACACAGCGGCCTCACACAGTTTCATTCGGCCAGAATTTGTTAATACTAAAACCATGATGAAACTCAATCAGCGCGTTCAGCTAGCTGCCGAGGGCGCGAAGTGCCAAGCGATAGGCGAAGCCACCATGTTGTACACATCAGGGACATTGAGACCATAACAACTGCCTTGGTAGCACCGGAGCTGAGGGAGGACGCCATCTTGGGCCTGCCTTGGCTTACCGAACAGAACACAGTGGTAGAGCCCGCGGCGAGAAGCATACACTTCGTCACTGCTGAACGCAGAACCGCATATAGTACAGAGGCAAAAATAAGGGAACCGGCAGCCACAGTTAGACTCGAGGATATATCAAACGAAGTACCCCCAGCGTACAGAGAAGCATTTCAACGGCTTTTAGATGAGAGGAGCGAAGTGTTCGCGGCTAATGATATCCTGAAACGTACTGCGGTGACGGAACACCGAATCGACCTCACCACAAACAAACCTATTTACACGCCCCCTAGGGGCTACTTGCCACATCAGGCCAAAGTCATCAAAGAACAGATCAAGGCAATGCTGGCAGACAGAGTCATTGAACCGGCCAACAGCCGGTACAATTCACAAATAACGTTAGCCCCCAAGAAAGATGGCACGCTGCACTTTTGCGTAGATCTGAGACGTGTGAATCTCGCTACAGAAAACCTGTCCCCACCATACATAAGCATCAAGAATGCTCTGAACGCCATTGGACGCGCAAAAGTGTTCTCCTCCCTAGACCTGCGGAGCGGTTACTGGCAAGTTCCGGTGCGGCAGGACGACCGGGAGAAAACCGCATTCACGGCCCCAGATGGCAGCCAATACAAATTTTGCGCAATGCCGTTCGGCCTGAAAAGAGCACCCGCGACGTTCCAAACGATGATGGTGCAGGTACTGAGCGGACTGGCCGGCAAGTTCACATTAGCCTAACTCGACGACGTGCTCATATGGTCGAATACCTGGGAAGAACATCTAATCCACCTATCGCTCGGTCCTAGAACGCCTGCCCATCAATGGGCTGACATGCGCATTACCCAAATGCCATATAGGGAAGGCCAACATCGAATTCCTAGGCCACATGGTCAGCGAGAAGGGGATTGAACCCAACGCCGAACACCTGCGCTTAGTAGAGGAGTACCAACCACCAGGCAAACGCAAACAACTGCGCAAGTTTTTCGGCCTGATAAACTGGCTACGTGAGCACGTACAGGGGTTTGCGAATATAACAGCACAATTGACAGCTCTCCTCTCCCCGCAGAGAAGATACAGTTGGACCGCGGAGGCGGACAAAGCGTTCCGAGACATTAAGACAGTGTTCACGAGGTGCGAGACCCTAGCCCACTACGATTGTCAGCGCCCACTGTACCTCCAGACAGACGCAAGTCAAGAAGGGGTCGGTGCGGTGCTGTACCAGTACGGCGACAAGGGAGCACGACGTGTAATAGACTTCTCGAGTGCTGCATTTGGCCCCACGGAAAGACGGTACCACGTAAACGAGCAAGAGTGCCTAGCATTCGTATGGGCGATGAAACGTTACAGAGCTTACTTGGAATACCGGAGATTCATCCTGCGCACCGACAACAGGTGTCTCGTGTGGCTGCAGTCCATGCGCGAAGCGCACAGTAAACTTGTGCGGTGGTCAATGGCGCTGCAAGGCTATGATTTCGAGGTCGAACATGTAGCGGGGAACGACAACCAACTGGCCGACATATTGTCGCGGGCGCCGCGCACTGACATCATCCTGCGCGACATGACGGACTGGGACGATATCCTGCCACCCGAGCCGCAATCAGCTGACGCCCAGCTATATCAGCTGATAGCAGAACCGCAAGAGGCCAATGTCAACAACCTTTACGAGGCGGTTGTAGTGGCGCAGCGAGACTGTCCCACATGTCAGAACAAGCGCCAGGAATGCGCGAACGAGTTGGTACACCAGTGGCGTGTAGTCAACGAACGGGTAGAGACGCCCCCCCCCCCCTTCGGAGGGACCGTGGAGACTGTTTGTGCCCGAGGGTGAACGCGGGAACGTGCTACGTCACGCCCACAACGGACACTTCGCCGGACATCCGGGCGCGTGCCAGACCGCCCGCAATGTAAGCCGCCTCTTCTACTGGCCAGGGGTGACCCGGGCGGTGCAACGGTATGTCAGAAGCTGCGTGACATGCAACAAGTACAAGACGCGAAGAACCGACGGCGAGCAACAGCAGCAGCCACATCTGCCGGAGTGCCCCTTCGAAACTGTCGCCCTAGACATCATGGGCCCATACCCCCGTTCCACGAACAGCAAGCGCTTCATTTTAGTGGTGACGGATATGTTTTCGAGGTGGACGGAAGCCTACGCTGTTCCCAGGGGCTCGATTCTCATTCGGGGCGACCGCGAGTTAACAGGAGTTCTAACTGGACTCCTGCTCGATCTAGCAAGAGATGTTTTAAATACAATTCTCATCTAGACCGAGCAGCGGTCTAACGGGACTTTTAACAGGACTGGCCTAGCGTAGGCACTGCGGGCTGTGGTAAGCAAGTTAGCGAACCTTGTTAGCGAGTCTGTTGAGTTAGATTTACAAAGGAACTGCCATATTTATTTGAAATATGTCTGTGCACCGACGAAGATTTTGGGAATTTATATTCGAGGAGGATCCATTCTAAAATTGTGCACCTATATTAAGTATAATTTTACAAATTATTCGTGTATTATATGTTCACATGGGCGTAAAAAAATACGCACTCTTGTAATATCCATCGCGTACCTGACACGATTACATACGTACGTTCGTAAATATTGTATACGCCTAGTTTATTGATAGTAGCTATTGCATAAAATAATTCACTCAATATAAATTTACCAACGAGTACAATAATGTTACAACAATATAAATATTCGTTACGCTCATGTAAGTAACGATTTCGATTTGTATGTTAGGTTGAGATTAACTGCTCCGTTATTCAAATTCGTACGTCCAAACATAATGTTTTGTCAGCAGCAATGTACCACTCGGGTTTAATTTCAGACATATGATAATTGAGTGTAAAATTATGTGATCCTACATAAAATTGTTAAAAAACGGCAATGTTAAATTATTAAAAAATAATGTCCCAGTACTAGGCCTACTGCATGTTTAGAGGTTAGAGACAGAGGTAAGTTGTTGATTCTGATGAAAGTCATAACTGATACTTTATTAACCATAGAACAAAATACATTGTTATGGGTTTCATCACAACGTATAAAAACGACACATTTAATTATACACAATACATCTGCAAGCGTTTCAAAACACTCTATTAAGTTAATGAAATTTATTACTTGAATTATAGTCATTGAACATATGTATGCCACTGACATTGTCAAGTACAGAAAATCAGTCCGGTATAAACTCACCATCAGTTAATGTTCTTTCCAAGAATTTGTTAAAATCATAATGGGGATTATTTAGCAGTCGAAGCCCGCCACAGTTACAAAATCACGCACCAACTTCTTTGTCGATTGTCTTTTCTTTCTTTACAAAAGAGCACCGTTATTCTCTCATTGGACAGCGAGCGAAGTCTTGCGCTTTGGTACACTAATTCACGGAACTCGCAGACAGCCTCGTACAGGGTGCCCGGTTATTCACTTACATTTAACTGGACCATTTAAATCACGAAATGTAGCGGGATCCCACTAAACGAGAATCGTAACAATTCCGCTACAAGTGGTGAACACTGTTAGTGTAACAAGACTCCAGTTCAACGCCGATTTGAATGAGAATCGAGCTCCTTCAAGAAACAGTTGTTTGCATTCCTCCTGAATGACTCATTTTATACAGTACAATAATACATGTCATAGTCTAGTGTTTTCTTCTCCACTTTATATTAGTTTCTTCAATTGACCTTTCCTTACTTGGTAAAATAAATTTTTTGTTTTACTAAGTACGTGTTTTATCTATTTATTATATTGCAGAAGGATGTGTACTTGCCTAATATGTTAATGGTAAAAAGTAATGTAAGTAATTTTGCCGTAGATTTACTTTACCTTTGTGATTCATTTTGGGAAGACTCACTATCCTAACACGTATTGTATGAAAAAAATTTTTGTACTATGCAAGATGTACATTACATAATCTACTCTTTGTAATTATTATGTGCTAGAACATTTTAAAAGTTTTTCCTCGCATAATTTTTGTATGTAACTTAAATAGTACGTCTTAACGCTACTTCCCACTACATGAAAATCATATCAGCAATGAGAGAATAACGATGCTCTTTTGTAAAGAAAGAAAAGACAATCGACAAAGAAGTTGGTGCGTGATTTTGTAACTGTGGCGGGCTTCGACTGCTACATAATCCCCATTATGATTTTAACAAATTCTTGGAAAGAACATTAACTGATGGTGAGTTTATACCGGACTGATTTTCTGTACTTGACAATGTCAATGGCATACATATGTTCAATGACTATAATTCAAGTAATAAATTTCATTAACTTAATAGAGTGTTTTGAAACGCTTTCAGATGTATTGTGTATAATTAAATGTGTCGTTTTCTTTACGTTGTGATGAAACCCATAACAATGTATTTTGTTCTATGGTTAATAAAGTATCAGTTATGACTTTCATCAGAATCAACAACTTACCTCTGTCTCTAACCTCTAAACATGCAGTAGGCCTAGTACTGGGACATTATTTTTTAATAATTTAACTTTGCCGTTTTTTAAAAATTTTATGTAGGATCTCATAATTTTACACTCAATTATCATATGTCTGAAATTAAACCCGAGTGGTACATTGCTGCTGACAAAACATTATGTTTGGACGTACGAATTTGAATAACGGAGCAGTTAATCTCAACCTAACATACAAATCGAAATCGTTACTTACATGAGCGTAACGAATGTTTATATTGTTGTAACATTATTGTACTCGT
>PNEQ01027358.1:42415-71496 GCA_003012365.1 Medauroidea extradentata
AAACTAGGCGTATATATTTACGAACGTACGTACACTGTAAAATTTTTGTACTTTTACAAAGAAAAGCCTTGGAAACCCAGTTGCCAAAGAAATTCCTTGTAAAACTACAATGGTTATCCTTGTAATTAAATACAAAGTATATGTTTGTAAAATTACAAGGACTAGCCTTGTAGCTGTACTTTCAATACGAAAAAAAAAATATATGTTCATTGTGCTTCATAAACAACACTGAACTTATTTATCAAATAATTTTTGAATAAAGGACGTATACAAGAGATTATTTTGAAAATATAAAAACAAACTCGGGAGGCACTAAGTTTCGAACCACTCTCCTCACGCTTAGAATCTACGCATCTTACCCCTCGACCGCTCTGACTTACATAACGGCTAGTATTTATTTATTTGTGTACATTCAATGTAAAGTTCAGTAATAATTCTTCCCTTTTAAGTACTCTTTTAATATAAACATTCACTTTATTCCAGAAAATACTTTTCAGAGGTTGTGATCTTTGCATAAGTAATTCCCGGCGAAATTTCGATTTTTGTAGGCTACACATTTTTTCTAAGTTTTTTGCAAACAAATTCCTTTAAACGTTATAAACTAATAATTTTACAAGGAATATTTTCAACATTTACAAAGTTTGTACAACTACTAAGAAGTGCCTTGTCATATTTTACAAAATAATTTACAATGCAGGAACTGTCGATATAGGTAAGCCTACAAGGAATTCCTTTGTAGTATTACAAAGCTTAACTTTGTAACTTCATAAACTAATGATTTTACAAGGATATTTCTATGTACTTTTACAAGGACTTGTAAAAGTACAAGGAATATCCTTGTAAATTTTACACAATTTTTTTAGAGTGTATGTAATTGTGTCAGCTACACGATGGATACTACAAGAGTGCGTATTTTATTACGCCCATGTGAACACATAATACACAAATCATTTGTAAAATTATACTTAATGTAGGTGCACAATTTAATAATGGATCCTCCTCAAATATAAAATTACAATATCTTCGTCGGCGCACACAAATATTTCGAATAAATATGGCAGTTCCTCTGTAAATGTAACTCAACAGACTCGCTAACAAGGTTCGCTAACTTGCTTACCGCAGCCCGCAGTGCCTACGCTAGGCCGGTCCTGTTAAAAGTCCCGTTAGACCGCTGCTCGGTCTAGATGAGAATTGTATTTAAACCATCTCTTGCTAGATCGAGCACGAGTCCAGTTAGAACTCCTGTTAACTTGTGGTCGCCCCGAATGAGAATCGAGCTGCAGTCCCGCTACAAACGGCGAATCCCGCTAGTGTTAACAGGACTGACGTTAACGTCGATCTGAATGAGAATTGGCCTCCAGCACACGTGTTAAGAACCTAGTGCGAAAACTTGACACGGAGTTTAATGCAAGATGGGGCTACCCGAAGGTCCTGCTTACGGACAACAGGTCACAATTCACCGAGGGAAAATGGAGAGACGCATGTGGGAAGTGGGGCGTCTACCACCACACCACACCAGTGTACCACCCGAGAGCCAACCCCATGGAGCGTCGGATTCAGGATCTGAAGATGCAGCTCCGACTCCGTGTGGGGAAAAGACACGAGACCTGGGCCGAACACCTGCCTGCAGCCCTCTTCACACTTAGGTGCCGGGTGAACGCGGCCACCGGACAATCACCAGCAGCGGCACTACTAGGGTGCAATCTCAGACTCCCAGGCGAGTATCAGTGCGCCGCCGTCAGCGAGGTGGAGCGTGGAAGCCCTGAAGTAAGGACGGAGAGACGACAGGAGTAACACGCGGCGATGAGGGCTAACCAAGAGCGCTACGCGCAACAGTGGCTCAAGACCACGAGACCCCCCTCCCCCCCCGAACAGCTCCCGCCTGGACAGCGGGTGTACATCCGAGCGCACCCTTTCTCGGAAGGAAAAAAGAACTACTGCGCAAGCTTCGCCGCCAAGTGAAGGGGGACCACACCAGGTTGTACCACCTACCGTAAGGCGCCACAACGGCCGAGTAAACAAAGTACATAGAGATGCTCTGCGAGCTGCTTATGGCGGCGTAGGTGGAACGCCCCATGGCACCATGCCCCCCAGGACAGACCCGTCAGACAGGGCGCCACCTAGCACCCCGCGTGCAGGAGACGGCCCCCCCACTGGGTGCATAAGGCGCCTCTTCGCGAGCCGGACACCGCCGACTACGGCAGCAGAAGGCGGACGGCGCGGAGGGGCAGTCGACACTAGTGACGGGAAGCCGACGCGCTCACCTGAACAACGTAACAGCCCAAGAGTTCCGGCGAGGCTCCACGAGCCCACCGACGGAGTCGTACGCGTCTCGGCGCCTGACGTCGAGATGCCACCTGCCGACACGGACCAACTCCGCCCCCGAGGAGCCATGCCCAGGGCGGAGGTGACGGGACCGCCTGTTCAAGACAGAGCCCGAGGAGGGACAGGCGACGCCGACGTCCAGCTGCCGCTGGCCGGAGACGACAGCCGGGCACCCTCCGGCCTGCCGCAGGACATAACACGGTACGACACGGAGGTCGACCCGACACCAGCGCCGCACGAGGGGGGGACAGGGCGCCCTCGTCGCCCCTCCCCACCACGGCCGTCCAGGACCCAGCTCCGCGGCCACCTCTGCAACCCGACCCGGGTGACCTGGACCCTGGGGACCACCTACAGGGCGGGGAAGGCCTACTGCCTTCCCGTCGGTCGAGACGTACGGGCCGCGGAGTGCACCCCGGGTGCACCTCCTGCCACGACAATCCGGCCACCAAGACGAAGGCAATGGCACTCCGCAGTCGTCAGCCACCCCAGCCAGGCAGGTACTTCTTCTGCACGCGGCCAGCCGGCCCCCGAAGTCCCTCCTGCTGCAGGTAAGGCGGCTGCGGTGTTGTGATGCACAGACGGGCTCCCCGGAGGGGGGCGTTTGACGCGGGTCGTTCCGCAACTCCCTCTCTCTGAGCCCGTCGTGCGCATCAAGCCACCATTACGGAACGGGCTGAGCGCCCGTACAGCCACGGCATATGGGAACGCACCCGGCCACGTGGGCATACGAGGTAGCGGCATCCAGACGCCACCCCCGCGACGCCGGGTGCCACCATTGTGTGCGTCGGTCCCATAGAACTGCCAGCAAATGGTAGGAATATGCCCCCTTGACGAGAAGCGACGTAATTTAACATCAAAGTTGAACACTGTGTAAAAGCCCTCCCGTGCTTTTCCCGTCAAGGGGAGTTATGCCATTTAACAGGCAATAATATAGAAAAGCTAGGGGTAAGTAAATTTTATGTGTACTGTGCCCCCTCTCAACTTTTTCATATTTAACCTTAATACCAATAAAACACCCCTGTGCCTCGCGACAACTTGGACTCGCCCACGCAGCCAACTTGCCGCCCAAACATCTACACACGTTCTCCCCCAAACAGTTTCACGTTTTATTTGTTCTGTAATTGCCAGTGTTGTGTTATAATTATTTCCATTCAAATAACGTCCAAATGCAGTGTCTACGTTTTTAAATGTTGTATGGTTCAAAATTTCACGTAACTATAAATTACGTAAACGCTCCATAAACTATCCCTTTATACAAATTTGGGACTTTAACCCTCAAGCTGTGCTATTATGAGTGTTTTGGGCCTTTGCCCCTGTTTAATTTAGTGATTTTGTGTTTTTCGGCGAGTGTTTCCCGCGCTTTGGCGGCACGACGTCATGCACACGGGAAGGACTCGCCAGTTGGCATTACGCAGCGGACCGGGACGGTTGACATGTTAGTCACTCCGGGCCCTTCACAACTTTGCATAGTCAGTAGCGTACCAATAGTCATTCTTTTCGTCTGGAACATTTTCTTTTAACTTTGCTGGCCCGGAGGTGTACCGTTCACCCCTGCAACTCGTCGCCCAGGGGCATTACTTAAATTATCTTTTTCACTCGTGTAGTGAATTTTCAATAACAGCATCGCCCACCGGTCGGGCTTAGGGCCGGGTCCGCTATTTGCGCCACCAGTGTTGCATGATTGGAGCATGGTGCTTTACCAATAAATACGTTTTTCCAGTTACAGGTGCATATTTATTACTTTCCGCTTCACGGCCATAAGGGCACGGGACCCTTCAACCCGCCTTCCAGTACTAGACCTATAGTGTGTGTATGTGTGCATTTTTCTACTTATTGCTACGTGCGTGGAGAATGCCATAAGATTCCCCTGCGTAAGTAACATAGTGACATAGAGTGGGGAGTGTTCTGCAACGCCACGGCCGTCGGCCACGTGGCCCTGAAACCTAGAGTCTCTGCTCTCATGAGTGCCCGTTCTCTCTTAACGGGCTGGCGCACCGGGCAAACAACACTTAATCACGACCCCCGCTCACGTCAATATATATATATATATATATATATATATATATATATATATATATATATATATATATCTTTGAATAGATATACGTCTTTCAACAACAAAAAAAAAAAACATAATTTTCTAGAAAATATTTTTTAAGCAGCATATAATTACATTTCTGTAAGTATAAATATTTAGTATCTTTCATGTATGTATAAATGAATTGACCAGTAATTGTCTACAAAAGCCTTAAAAATACAGCCACTGGAAATGCACCCGACTCGCCTGAGTGATGTGTACAGACTAATATTGCACCTTCAGTGTGGCAACGTTGTGGCTGAGAGAGACAAGGAGAGTGCATATGACCTTGGCAGCTATATGCTGCATTCCCTTCCTTCGTATGGAAAGTCAACTGGTTTGTCAGGGAAGAAGTCTGGCCATGCACATATGCACACACAATAACAGGCCTAATTTTATAGTGTAAATAATGTGAATGTGTAAGTGCGTTGGAACATAAATCCTGGAAAACGTACCATACACTGAAACATTCCCTAGCAGTTTACTATACAATGTTGCATTTGGTGCATAAGTAATTTGGAAGAATCGTGTAAATAATAGTTTTTCTAGGCATTATCCCTATTACCATGTAGCATAGGCATGACCAAAAAATTTTTTACCTCTAACTGTCGCATCCCATAAGACCAATTTGGTATAATTAGTGGGACAATTATGTGAGTATCATAATTATGGTTTATCTTACCAGTTTCTCATGCCAGATCGGACCCATATATAGCTAATTTTTCATATGGGCCGTTCAAAACCCATTCTTAAAATTGCACCTGTTTTACGATTCATCCATTATTTAGGCTAAGTGTAATATTTTAAAACTTGTTCCTGTTCCAGTAAATGCATTAAAAATTAGTTGTTTTCATTTAACATCACTTCTGGCTTTTACACTAGTGACAATGAGTTTTCAATAGCAATACCATTTTTAAATTTTAACCTCGTGATGAATATATTGTAACTTATGACTACAATAACAACTTTCAACAAAAACAATTTGTTTGAGATCATATTTAAACACAAAATTTTAACTTCTGAAAAAATCTAAGAAATCATGAATCATAAAAAAATTCAACATAACATACTTATGTACATCAGCTAATGTCTAATTAAATGTCGTCTATTTTAATATCTTTTCATTAAGTAAATGAAACAATCTTGCAAAAATAAATGGTATTGTAACAAACTTTGCTGTCCTGGGCTCAGCCAGATTCAATTGTGATGGCAGGCTTAGATAATATAAAATTAATTAACTAAGTAAAATTTCTTAATTTGTTACAATTTCTGTAAAACACTCTAAATTAAGAATACAACACTTGCATTTCACCCTCTTTAAATAAACATTTACATATAATATGTACAGGTAATCTTCCTAAAAGCTTAAATTGCTACTCGAGCATATAAATAATAAAGGTCTCTCTCTCTAATCAGTCATCCGAACGTTTAAGTCTCTTTGTAGAAAAGTCTCGCAATGTAAAGTTCAGTCCAACCAATTAATCCACTCTCACACTTACGCACACCACTCCAAGAGTGCCACCGTTATCTGTACCTGTGCAGTCTCTCCTCAATCTGCTGGTCCCACCTCATCTCTTGCTGCCAAGTCCACTGCAAACACTTGCAGGCTAGACACCACAATCACTCTTCTGCCTTTGGTCACAGAGGGCCGGTATTTGTAGTCGCCTGCGACTATACCCAGAATATTCTCCTAGCTCACAGCAGTGCTTATTGATGTAAGCTAAACTTTCCAACTGTTGCGGTAACATTCAGTCATGTCCGAAATGAATGCATGTCAAGGACGATTGACAGGTGCCCACCCATTTAGGAAGCTCATGATGTCAACCAAGCCCAAGTAGCCCGCATTGCCATGGACGGGAAGACATGGGAGGAGAAGCATAGTCCCTTGCCGGGACTTATGGTAGAGAGGAGGGGAGGGGAAGGTGGCATGGCTCTTCAGATGCTCAGCTCAATGTCGCCAAGAGTGCTAACTTGTTACACTGCCCCCTCCTTAAGGGAGGTATGTATGCTGCAGAGAGGACAAGTGAGCTCTCCAGACCACGCGGTGAAGCCTGCCGGGTGACGTGACTTAGCTGCGTTCGAAGAGAGGCAACAAGAGAGCATAGCCAGGGTGGCGTGCCTCAGGTGGAGGGGGAAGGCAGTCCGTGTCACTATACCCTCCTTCCTTCAGTTGTGCCAGGATGCTTGTGGGATCAACTTCTCATGTTATCAGACCTAGCCGACTTGCTCGCTGCCGCTTAGCGCATCTATCAATACACTCAATACAATCTTAAGTGTTCCGCTATTACTATTCAGTACATTAATTTGAAAATATGGCTGGTAAACCACAGGGCTGTGTAGCACTTGACGCCATTTAATTCTGAAGTAGCCTCATCTGTCAGTCAACATAACAAGTGTTAGAGAACAAGGGAGAACGCTAGCGAGAATGCGTTTTCACTTGCTCGCTTGCCTTACCATGCTGTCTGTAATAAACTGAGGTATGAGAGCGCTCACTGTGACATTGTCAGATAAAAAAGAGATACCGGGAGCACGGGAGAGTGCTGTTTCAGTCAAATGAGTCATGGTTTCAATGTGCTGTCACAAATCTAAGTAACTCACGCCCGATTAATTTCTCCGATCAACATCACCAGAATTAGTGTAAGTATAAATAATTTAAATGCACGGTTGTACTAGTTTCGACATAATCACATTATAATCATTGACCAGAAAAATTTTGCTCTTTTAAAAATAAAATAATGAGAATATCACTGTTATTCAGTGGATTAACTGTTATTAAGTGGGTTGGTGCAAAGTAAAGTACGGACACCAATTCTCAGAACTTTTATTATTGTATTCTGCTTAAAATATAATTATATGAAAAATTATAACATTTTTATAGGTATAGTCACATAAGTCACCTTGACGCATGCTCGCAGCGTCTTGATCTGTGAAGCCGCCGCCTCATCCTGCCCGTTCCATATTCCCACACCTAATGTTAATCCTTTCGACCCTTATTATTTCAGCACACGTCAGTGCACTCTAACCTGACACCAATTATATCATATAAAGACTACCTAACCCTTCCTTAGTTATCCTTCGTTCACAAAAACCCTGGGCAAGGATATTTTAACGTATTTTTCCTACGAGACGTATTGCCGCCTGTAGACACGCCAACCGCAGCATAGAGACCACAAAGGCGGGAAGGACCACCCCCTCGCGCCCGAGCTGTCTCTCATTAGGCAAGCGGCCGGCCAATCACCACAGACTGCCCCAAGAAGGGTATAAAAGAGGGAGCACGAGCCACCGAAGTCAGTCGCATCCTACATGCCACTCAGTTGAGTTGCAAAGAGCAGTTCGTCATTGAGTCGCGATCCACTCGCTGCTCAGTACAGTAGCATCCTACATGCCACTCATTTGAGTTGCCAAGGGCAGTTCGTCTTCGAGTAGCGACCTGTTTGCTACTTGCCCTGAGCAGTACCCCTTCCATCACTGAAAAGTTCAGCTGCGATAGATTTCTCTACCCTCATCGCTACTATGAGCTACAGCTCCAGGCCCAGAAGACCAGCGACCGCCAGATCCCTTCCAGAAGCGCCCGTCACGACCGTGAGAGCCTTCTACGCCAGCTGTCTAGCTTCGCCGACCAAGAGGCGCTTTCCGAGGCGTCGTCACCTGCATCAACGATTCTCCCCACGGAAACTAGTGCTCTTCGGTTCCTTCCTACACGCCCTTCAGGCTTTTAGGCACAGGATGTTTCAGTTTTCATTGTTGGCATATGTCAATAAACCACGCAGCAACATCATTCGTTTCTTTTTTTCACTCGCCATACCTTCCATTGTTGACAAACCCATCCGCCTGGTAGACACCTGTGACCCCTGCATCCCATAGGATCGCCACGTTAGTTTTATATCAGATCGTCATAAGCATCCTATGACTGGGAGGAGGCGTAAGCCGCGCGCCTTCCAAATTTCCTTCATTATGCCCTCCGGAGGCAGCACGACTACACTGTGCTCTTTCCGAGCGGTGTCGGGTTTTGTCTTAACTGGGAGAGGTGAAAAGGCATAGGGACGTGCTGAGGTGCACTTCCAGCGCTCCTCTACAAGTCTGCCTGCCCAGCGCCAACAATAGTTCCGCCGCATTAGGCTGTACATGCCACAACAAGCATTCCTATGGGATATCATATACCAACAATCAACTAGCCTCACCCTTACATCTTCATCTGAGCCACAGTCAGGCTATGCCTAAGAGGTCAGGTAGGAAGTTGAGGGCCCGACAGGAGTTCGCCAAGTTGGTACAGAAGGCACTGGAGGTTAGGGATCCTGAGACAGCGGTGTATTGGATCCAGAGGGAGTTCTCCATCGCCGCTCGACGAGGTACACCACTCAACGGCCACGCCATTGTTCGGCAGGCATTACAGTCACCTGGTGGATCAGCCTTCCTTAGCACCCCCTCCTCAATACCCATTTCCATCTCAACCCCATCCTCGCCTTGTGGACCGCCATCCGACGCAACTCCTAACCTTGGCACTTCCGTGCTATCCTGTCCGGGGAATCAGCACCCCATTGTTGCCACTTCCTCCCATCCACCTTCGGCTACACCTACCATGGAAGCGCAACCTCCAGTGCAGCACTAGTTTCCCTCGCTGTAATATCCTTTACGAGGTGGGGAGAGTCTGACGAGGAAGATGGCGGTCGACGCTTCGGGAGTGCATCCTGGGGGTGAAGTACGCGCCCTCGCTAACAGACTTCCCATTCCCCACCAGACGCGTCAAGAGGTTTTGGCCTACCCACGTGTGGCTTTCACAACCAGACGCGTCAACCTTTGTAAATTTTAAATTTTACACGTGACGTTATATTCTCATAAAATATGGAACATACTTCATACATTATAATTTAAATAAAAAAGATTAACACATTGGTAAACTCCAGAGTCACTTTTAATTAGGTGTGCTGTTTATAAAACAAAACCTTTATTCTGCAAACCGTTATGTTCCAGCAGAAGTTAACATGCTCGTATCCCAGTTATACAATTAAAAGATAATACAAATATGTGCGCATTTAATTGAGATATTCTTTGGCAATTACGTTAACTTTCTTGCAGACACGCTGTAAGTAATTCGTGGGGGCGTGCACAGTGTGTAATTTTTAGTAGCCAGCCGGCCAAAAATCGAATATTCCACTCCTGTTTTTCAAGCATTGCTGTTGATCATTCTTATTGACAAAACCCTGAAGTATGAAAATCCAGTGGTTAAACATTCCTCTGCCTGGTATTTGACCCTTCAGGATATATGGAAGTTGATGTTCCTGCTATAATACAGCGTGTATCGAAAGGTCATCAGATTCTAAAAATTAATATGTATTCTGCAACTTGAGATATGTGCGTGAAGAACATACTGTTGAAATGAGGAAACTTTAGTGTTTTACATGGTTCCCGCTAGGTAGCAGCAGTGTGCTTAAGTGAACACCCACTTCAGTTCTAGTAAACATGGCGTCTGGACAAGAGAATGCATTGTGTTCTATGTTTTGCACAGTGTGCGTCGGTATTAACAGTTCAGCGTGACTTTCGTACTGAGTATATATGGGGTTGCTCCTCCTACACCACAGAGCATTAGAAGATGATGGCATGAACAATTCTGAGAAACAGGCTGTCTGTGTAAAGGCAAATCGCTGGGCCGTCCTCGAGTGCCTGACGCAGACGTGGAGTGCATCCGCCATTGTTTCACATGCAGTCCGAATAAACCTGTTCGCCGTGCAGCTCGACAACTCAACATGCTCTCAATGACCGTCTGGTGTGTGTCGCGTTGACATTTACACGTGAAACCTTACAAAATTCAGCTACTGTAAGCTCTTCGTGGTGGTGACAAAGAACAACGTGTGGAGGTTTGTAAGTTCGTTTTTGACAAGATGGAGAACACTGACAGTTTTGTTCCACGCTAAGTGTTTAGTGACGAGACAACATTAAATTTAAATGGAAAGGTGAACCTCCATAACGTGCGAATATGGGGTACAGAACAATCACATGAAGTGGTGCAACACGAGAAGGACTTTCCAAAATTTAATGGTTTTTGTGCAGTTCCACTTTTTTTTAATAATTTATTAATAAAGAACACAGTTACAGGAATAACGTATCTGAATATGCTTGAGAACGTTCTTTTCCCACAGTTGGAGACTGATTTGAACGACTTCATTTGCCAACAGGATGAGGCACCGCCACACTGGCATCTGGAAGTGCGCGAATGTTTAAATCAAAGGCTTCCTGGACAATGGATTGGTCACACTGGACCAAATGATGCAGCCTTACATTACTGGCCTCCAAGGTCACCAGACCTGACTATGTGATTTTATTTTTGTGGGGGTTTATTAAAGACTGTTTTTGTGCCTCAGTTACCAACGACAATGAATGAACTGAGACATCGCATAACAGCAACTGTGGAAGAAGTAACTCAAGACATGCTCACTGCAGTGTACGACCAATTTGAATACCGTCTTGACATATGCAGTGCATCTCAAGAGGGGCATATAGAACACCTATGAAAAAAACTTTGTGTTTTCCTTTCAGCAAAAATAACAATTAATTATATTTGTTTCTAAGTTTCTGAAATATAGACGTGCCAAATCGGATGATTCTTATTGTACACCCTGTGTAATACATGTCACGAGGCGGGCGCGAAGTTAACTATTTGAAGGCGTACAGTAAAGCAGTCAGTGCTCACGCTTATTGAACAAAACACTTTAATACAGCAGATTAAGGCGTACTTTCTTAAAGTAGCATACAATACAGTCGAAAAGTTATGTGTTGTTATTTATTTGCAGTGTTTAAAGAGGCGTGTATATTGACCACACGCCACTTAATTATTCGAATGTCCGTTTACTTTTGAAAGGCATTGCCGCTGTCTTCCACGACAAGGCTTTGCATGGTCATTATTTTAGCATTTCTGTGTACTAAAGCAAAGACTTGCTGCAACCAAATGCAGACACAAGAGTTATTAACTTATTTCTGGCACTGTACGCTCTGTCCCTCGTAGAGTGGTGTTCAATCTGTGCAACATTAGTGATGCAACTTAGCGAAGTGATTACATTTTTAACTTTGAACAGAACAGTTGGGTGTATAGGACTGGCATGATTTAGTTTTTAAGTAAAAAAAAGTCTGCCAGTATTTTATGTCCAAAATTACGATCTCAGAGGAAAAAATACAGTAGAAATAAAAAAATTCTTTAACTATGCAGTCTATGCAACATGTCTTAGTCAAGACATTAACTTTCAAGATATAATGTACAAATCAGTCTCTTATACACGCCAAAACCACAAAATGTGACAGCCAGTATTAGCACTCGAGGACGTCTGCATTAACTTTTTGAAGAATTAAGCTACAGTTCACAGAGGAGGAACATTAAATTGCATCAACAAAAATTTCAAAAGACATGAATTCAGCTACTTAAAGAATTTATCAAACATCAGTAAATATATTACCGTATCATTTGAGAACTATTGTGTTTTTCCCTCAAATAAGTGACAAAACTGAAACAAGCACAAAGAATTTTCATGGAAGAAAAACAATATTGCCTGCTGAGGCGCTCACCAAGCTGACTGAACTGTAGTTGGCTTATGACCAGAACGAGACAATGAAGGACAATGCTAAATGGTATCAAAGCAACTTATATCCTACACTGTACTTATAAAAGGACGTTAACGAACTATATTATTCCTGGACTATTACAAATTTGGGTGGTTTTTTAGAAATGAAATTAGAAGCAACTTCAGATCACATTGCGAGCAAAATTTCTAACGTACGAAATGGTTCTCTGAAACATGTAATGGGCAAAATTTCAATATGTTTATAAATTATATGTATTTAGGATAGATGAGTAGCATAAAGACTGAACTGAAAAAGTGTGTTGTTGTGGTAAGCCTCTAGAGAGGGTCGAGGGGAAGTCAGCACTAGACAGAACAGAAAATATGAGCTCTGCGAGGGGCCACGAAAAAGTGTCGCCGAGGGTTGTCGCATCCCCAGGGAGTCTCAAAATGAGTGTAAGAAGGGTTGGTTTGCTTGTTCGGAGAAACTTCGCTGGTGGCCCAGCCATGCTCCAGCAGTGTAACCCCTTCCCCTTTTAAATCACTCTGAGAGACAGCGAGAGAATTTGGAACGAGGCTCTTTTCTTCTCTCCCCCCACCCTTAACTTTCCAAAATGGCGGCGAGCGAGCCGAAGCCATGCTGGTGGCAAAAAGGAAAATAAATGGAATTGTATATATTATTACAGTAGTGTCAAAATTAAAAAGAAACGATTGTATGTGGGAAATATGTGTCATTATGCAACGTAAGATTTATGTAAACAATTTAAATAATTTTGAATGAATAAAAGGGCGGAGGGAGAGACAGTCGCCGAGACGGGGCGTGGCCTGTTTTTCAGGGAATGTCGGTGATTGGTCAGTTTAGAAACGTGGATATCGCGAGGGTTTTGTGGTTTTCAGGTAGTGTTGACGCACAATCGCGGCAGTTGCCCGTGGACCCCTCCGAAAGGTGGTTCGCACGGGTCAACTACAGTTTCAGTTGATTCAATTTTTGAAAGTTTCGATCGCGGCAGTTGCCCGTGGACCCCTCCGGAAGGTGGTTCGCACGGACAGCTACAATTTTCAGTTTATTAAATTTTTAGAAGTTTGATCGCGGCAGGAGTCCGCGGGAACCTTACTAAAGTGACGTCCTAAAACGGAACGATAGTAGCAATTAAAATATTGTCGAGGTTAAGAGAAACTTTTGAATTAGTGCGTTATTTGCGACTGTTGCACTGATACAGTCGAGGCCACATCTCTATCGAACACTAGACGCGACGACAAGTACCTCGCAAGGAACGGCAATTTCAGTTTGGTCATTCGCATAATTAATACTTTAAGAATCTAATCATTAGTGAGTGACAGGCTGCGTAAATTTATATGCCCAATAAAGGAGCAGTTTTATCAGATGAATCGCAGTCAATAAAAGGCCGGGTTCAAACATTTTTTGTTTCCCACTATTCACTAAGCTACTTCAAAATATTTTGCGACTACACAGAAAAATTTTTGTTTTTGAACTGTTGAAATAGGACTAACAGTACAAAATTAATGCATTGTTTAACTTTTTTATTGTATATTGTTTTCAATACTGTGATTAATGTTTTCTATTTGTACGAACAGAAAACATAAAACTGCGACTTCAACAAGAACTTGCATGTTAACTGTCAACCTTAAATATTCACGTGGTAAAAATTAATAATTTTATATTTGTACGGTATAGTGATCGCTTTATAGACGTTACTTGTGACTACATTTTCTACTTGTAAACATTTTTAACTCTCATACTTTTCCCATAGTGACATGACAAAGTCAGAATTCGCAAGTTACGGGAACATAGTAATAACAAAAACCGTGTCTTACTCGAATGAAATAATTGACACTGAAATTATATATTATGGGCAATACACTAAAATATTTAAAAACACAATACAATTCATTTGTACTTTTAAAAATATCTGAAATTTATGACACTTTAATTCATTTATTGAAATTTGTAAGAAATACAAAAGGACTGTAGTGTGTTTTAAAATCTTTTAGCGTACTGCCCATAATATATAATTAGTGTAAATTATTTCATTCGAGTAAGACACTTGGTTTTAATTATAACTATGTTCCCATAAATTGTGAATTCTGACTTTAGTATGCTGCTATGGAAAAACAGTGAGTGTTAACAAATTTTTACAATTGGATAATGTAGTGAACACGAATACTATGTCGAACACTATGTCGTGCAAAAATAAAATTATGCATTTTTGCTACACAAAGACAAGGGTGCGGTCAATTTTTAATGTCATATTTTTATATTTGTACCACTTTTTTTTTCTTATTTTAGACATAAATTTTGACTGTGTTCCTCATTGTCACGTCAGCAAAGTTATCATTAACATACCAGCATGTAAAAATACAATGTATTGCACCACAATGTACTAACACATTGTAATAAACACCAAAAAAATACACATTCCATAAAAAAATACCGAGAAATGGAGAGGTGATTTGCCTACATGGTAACGAGATGTAATTTAAATAAAGTTACACTGAAACATACCGTTTGTGCTTGCGAATACAATTTAATGTAAATAATAGATCACCAAAAATAAATTCGGTATATACACATACTCCAGCACGTGTACGTATGAATGACAATGACATACGTAACAATGCAGTATGTAACCTTACACTTGTGGGCTTTCTTTAAATCAAAACATTGTAATAACACTATGTTTTTTTTTATTAAACTCTGATTTTCACATTTGCCTAAGTATCAAGGATAATTATAACACCAAGAAATAAACTCTGTAGGGCTGTGGCTTGCTATAGTTTGCTCAATTGGCAGTAATGTTTTCTGTTGACACATTGTTATGAAATACTTTTTAGGGGCATGATACAAATAGGCTTACCAAACATTTCAATTAACTTTTGTTGAAAAGAATTTACACAATCAAGTACTTGATATAAATGTATAGTTTGGTTTCATTTTATGTTTGGTTGTCATGCATAGCAAATTAAAAAAAAGTTATATTTTTCTGGCTGTAAATTATGTCTGATGTACAAAGTTTTAATACAAAACCTTATATTTCAAATAGGTTTAAATGCTTTTATTTCATACACACATTGAATTCTAAAATTAAGAGATTTGTAAAATTATGCCAAGAGAGTTTTATTAAATTGAATCACAATGATATGTGGTCACATAAATTCCAGTTATGTACTTACATAGAAGCTTTTATAATAAACTGATAGTTTGATGAAATTCTTACGTCTCTACGTTAATAATTTCGCGAGGCCTACGAACTACCGAGAATTTTGAATTCTATAAGGAGTTTACAAAATATCACTTGGCTAGCCAGAGTAGATTATAACATATTCTCGCATTGTTTAAATTGTAATCTGAATGAAGTTTTCTTGCATCCAAGAAATTAACCAATCTTAATTACTTGTATTCAATTGCTTTCTTAACCTTGCTAACATTTGTTAATGAACATTCTGGTCACGATAACAAGTACGCCTAGCTAACTCGAGAAGGTTGCTTTCTGTAAACGTTTTATGACAGCTGCCGTAGGAAACGGTCGACAAAATAAATGGTTTCGGGTCTAGTCCCTAAAGGAAGGCTCGTACTATTTTACATGAACTCTTCTGGGCCATCTCCATTCACCACAACACCTGTGAAAGTCATAAGTTGTTATATTCAGTCACGAGGTTAGCATGAGTAGGGCGAAATGTCAGTATGAGGTGATCAAACAGTTACACGAGTAATGTTTTTAAATGTCAAATAAGTCACGAAACCTTGAATTACTTGCAGTCTTTAAGACATTAACCTGGTGATCAAGCATACCTGGTCTCAGCGGACATGCTAAATCTCGACAGGTTATTAAATATATCCGTCTTTGGTTATGTTATTTTAAGTATATTTTCCAATAGTTTAAGAAGCTGGAATATAATGTCTTTGTGGGATAGAATAACATACTGTACTGTTGTGGATATATGCCATTGCAATATTATGTCGTCCCAGAAGATGACGGGAGCAGATGTCAGCTCCCAAAACGTCGCGAAAAGTCATTTTGAGAAATCCACTGCATTCTTAATTTGTCTTCAATGTTAAGTCGTCTATTCTGTTGTCTGTGACGTACGTCGTCGTCGTTATTCTGTCGTGAATCTATTATTTTCTTTGTCCTAGTATTGTCTGTGCTGTCTTAATTGTAGTGTCCTGAGTTTTACAGATTATTTAGTTTGTCTTTCAACTTTTATTTTTTTATGTTTATTTTATTCTTCTTTATTTGTTGTTGACTAATTGTTTATGAGATCTTTCACGTCCTAGGGTTTTGGTTTATGGATGTGTTGACTCCAACCAAACTAGGCCGTTTATAATTTTCTTTTCATTTATAGTTTATTTTTTCTTAGTCTCATATTGGAATTTGAAGACGACATAACATTGGAATGGCGTATGTCCACGACAGTACAGTACGTTATGTTGGAATATGCTGTGCGTTGCATTACATTTAAGGATATTTTTATTAGGCTGTTAGGTAAGGAAACCAAAATACAAATGTTAATACGTGGTGCTGGCATAGCTGACCACTTCTCATGCATGAACATTGCGTCACAAAAGTATTGGGCCGAACGTGGGAATGTGGCACACGATTTTCTATTGTTTCTAGTAAACGCTGCCGTTTCCGGAATAAAATACAGCTGTGAAAAAATATTGAAATAAAAATTATTCTTGTAGTTTTACGTTTAACAGTTATACGATCAGTTTCAACGAAGATAAGTATCACTGCTTGGAAAAGTTGTATAGCCTATTATGAAAATGTTATTTTTTTTAATATGTAGAAGTGGATCAGTGTAGCACTTTTAGCTTAGTTGGCGTAGGACGTTAATCAGCACTCGTGTAATTTATTTATGTAAAATATAATACACTTATTTTACCAAGCTTGCCTGATTCATAAGAATTAAACCATTACAGTAGTACAATAATTATTTTGCTCAGTATTCCAAGAACTGAGTTTATTTTCTTTTCTTGTGCAAAAATGTGCAGTCTTTGTTTATGCCATTTCCTGTAGTCCACATCCATAACGAAAAAAATTCAGTTAGGTCTAAGCCTATTATTCTTCTGACGAAAATTCTTGAACACTAACAAGATCGACTGACACATGAGAAGGAATCAACATGGCCCAGCGAGGCTGTGTAATCGAGGAGATAGCTGGTGTGTGTGTCCTTCACTGCCTTCCCCTACCTTCATAGCTCGCCTCCCCGTACCTTCCTAGCTCGCTCCCACGCACCAGGCAAGGCCACGTCTTCTGTCCATTATACTCTCGCTGCATTGGCTTGACGCCACGCACAGCGGCTCTATCCAGGGCTTGAATTCGCAAAATAGAAACACTTTTCTTCAAAATTTTCAGCAACGACTATAAGGTTCCTATCAATCAAAATGTTCCTAATTGCAATGTGCATGTTTGTATGAAATTAATTTTCTTTAAACATTTCACCCAAAAAAACTGTTTTTGTCATATTAAACAGCGAATAACTTAATTTCAAAATTTTAAAATGCAAAAACACTTTCTTACAAACACAGTTAATTAGGTATGTGAGTACTTAAAAAATTACTTTAGTAAGAATTTTCAATGTTATGTTTCATAATAAAATGATTTCTCCTGAAGGCGTGAAAACTCACAAAAGAGCAATGGTGGATTTTAGCCAGAAGACCCTTAAGTCTGTTCATCCCGAACAGACTCCTTATCCAGACCTTCATAAAGTGCCAGTCAGTTAATGTGGACTACCTTGGGGTTTAGCCCAAGAGTCATTACGACACATCCTGAAGACTACATCATTGATTCTTTTTGCAATCTTATTAGGACCTTCCCAGTTTTTCTGAAGTTTGGGGCAGTATCCTGTCTTGTTGGGTTGTACAACCACACCAGTTGTCCCTCTTTAAATTTCTCAACAGATGCTTTTCGATCATATCTGGTCTTCATTTGGTTGGTACTAATTCTGAGGTGCTGCTGAGCAAAGCCATGTATGCCCACTAACTTCCTGCGTAGTTCACTGGCATATTCTGGGGTGGCTACCTCTTCTTCAGATGGTCATCCAAACAGTAGGTCACTAGGAGGCTGAGCGCTCTTCCAAATTACATCTTTGAAGGTGTTAACCTTGTAGATTCGTGAACTGCTGAATGATAGGCCAGCAAAAATAAAGGCATCTTGACATCCCAGTCATTTTGGCTTTTTGACACAAATATTGACAGGTACTGTTCCAGAGTGTGGTTAAGCCTTTCGACCATTCCGCCTGACTGTGGATGCAGTGCAGTGGTTTGTGTATTCCTCATATCCAATATCTTGCACCTCTTGGAACAAGGTAGCCTCGAAATTCCATCCTTGGTCCGAATGTAGTTCACGGGGCACCCCAAACCTCAAGAAGACTTCAAGTGCATCGGCCACCGTACAATCTTCTTGGTTTGGGATCAGTACTACTTCTGGCCACTTAGGGCCGGTTGCACCATTCCGTCCTTGACCCAGAGATCATCTGACCTTCATTCAAAAATGATCCAAGGATATTGTAAAAATGTTGCACCATTGAAATGTCATATTTTTTGAACCGCCGTCACATGATCTGGAGATCATACATTTGAACATTGTGGCAACAGCGCCGACGTCATTACTAGTCGATTTCTACTGGCTAGAAATAAATGACGTCATAGTTCAGAGCAGATTAATTTCATTTAAGGTGAGAGTTTAGGAAGTATAAAGTTGGCTGTATTGTATCATAGACACTCGAACTCGATGTGTATTTATTGTGTGTTTTTTGTTTACGTTTATATTTCAGGCGATGATGGAGCAAAAACGTATTAATTTTTCCGAAATGGAAAAAAATTTGATAGTTGATCTTGTCGAAGAGAGACTCTCAATTATAGAAAACAAGTGTACCGACGCGGTATTTTTGAAAGAAAAGAAAAAGGCTTGGGAAAGTTTTGGCAGTTAGTACAGTTTTTATCCCGCCGTATTAGATGTGGAATATTATTATACTTCTATCAAACGTCTCTCCTCGTACATGTACGTTTAGAATAATCTTAATCTTAACATAAACAAATTTACAATTTTTGAATTGTTTATTTACATCGTCGCCATCTTGTCTTGATGATCAAAGATCAGCTGCCTGAACCACCGGACTGGGCGGTTCATAGTAAAGTTCATTTTGACGGAAGTTCAAGGCGCGAACCACGATGGTGCAGCATAAAAGACAGTTGAACCTGGTTTAGTACAATGTTGATCTAGAGATCATGTGTGAACCTCAATGGTGCAACCGGCCCTTAGAAAACTAAGCAGTCTTGGACTACGAGGAGGTATTGGTTTCCCTTCTTGGTGGTTGGCAGGGTGGCTACAAACTGTTGGGAATATAATTCCCTGACTTTTCCCACCCAAATTGAAAATTTTCCCTGACCTAATAAATTTTTTTAACCCAATTTTTTATGCTTTATAAAAGAAATCATTTTTTCTTTGTCCAATTCAATGCACTTTGCACATAGTACAAGTTTTAATGTACTACAACATTTGTGTTGTTTCTAAACCATTCTTGCAATGAGGCAAGTTGAAAATCAAATAAATATTATGGATATACGCCATAGCAGCAAACTGTGAGTCAAAGAAAACCAGACAATACATTCAGACAGAAAAGTAAACAACCAAAAGCATCCTTTTGCTTCTCTGCATGTATTGTCCGGTTTTGTGTGACAAACCATTTGCTGCAATTATGTATGTCCAAAATACGTCTACGATTTGTAATACTGTATTTGCATGAAAAATACATGCCTCAGAAAACACTGATTGCATAGTAAACACACCAACAACATAATTTGTGTGCTCTATTTTTGCAAGTTTATTAAGTATGCCTATAATAATATAAAAATTAGAACTGAAAGTTACAACTCTTAAGTACATTTTGAAGGTAAGAAATTTACAGTAATACCTAACTTATGGCTTCTCACAATCGACAAATTAAAAGGCCTACTACATGAATAAAATATTTCTTCAAAAACTTCTTACCGCAGGAAACACAGATTCATTACATAGTTTACACAATATAAACAATATACTTTGCGTACTCTAATCCTGCATGTTGAAATAAAATAATTAAGTCAAAATTACAACAGACAGTTGCAACTAAAGTAATTCATTTAAATTGATGTCAAAAATTCAGAGTAATACAATTGTTACACTGGGAAATTAAATTTACAATTTCATGTAGTACACAATTAAATTATGTGTGGAGTAAATTCTCATCCGATAATAAACATATTTCATGATTACATACTACCTACAATCAAAAAGCCCAGTACTATACAAGATTACACAAAAAAATTTCTTGGAAAAATGAAATTTTATGAGTACTGTATTGTAGAGGTCACTCACTGAGAGATCCTGTGAAGTGTTCTTGCCACAAGCATGTAAAGCCGTACTTTAATAAGTTTTTGTAACTCTACAACCTCCTAGCTCCCCCCCCCCCCAGAGGGGTTCCTCTTCTATCTCCAGCCATGTTAAGTTCTTCCCCCTTGACACCTCACCCATCTTATTCACAAGCAAGCACACACAGTTGCTCTAAAAATAGAATTCCGCCCACCCTTTCTACCATCCCTTGTTTCAAATAGGCAACTGTGTGTGTGTTACAAATTAAAGTTGATGAAAATAACAAGAAAGAAAGAAAACAGCATGGCAGGATGCAAGTTTGCTTTCTCATGTTACAAAAGATAGCTGTATCATTTTACAAGCCGGTAGCTGCTTTTCACACTAATGGAGTATAGCACACGTAAAAAAACTGCTGACATGTTATCAGCCTTCCATCAGAAAGAAGCATCTGGGGGAGGGGGGCATAAGAGAGACGAGAGACATGCACCAGCACCACGGAAAAAAAAAGCCAAGGCGACACGTTATCAGCCTTCCGCATCAGCAGGAAGCTCTTCCCCGGGATTATGGTACCGTGATTTCCGATGAAAGGCACCAGACGCGTCTTCACGCTTGCCAGTCCACGCTACTCCATTCATGTAGGCCTCATTTAACTGATTTTAACTATTGCTTTTCGATTTCCGAAAAAGAAGATGGGGCAGGGAATTTTTCCTGACTATTCCCTGACTATTCCCAGTTTTCCCGCCCTGTCGTCACCCTGGTTGGTAAGGAATCCAGAATATTTACAGCCATCCTTTCAATGAAGTACTGACATTGAATTTCTAAAAAAAGACCTTTTCCCTTAATTCACAGTACTTTTCACGCTGCACAGGTATCACACATGCGGCACCACTTCTCCTCATCCTCCTGTCAATGGAGCCAGTAGAATCTCAGGCGAACTTTGCCGAGTGTTTTATTGATGTCAAAATGTCCACCATTTGCAATGTCATGCAGTTCCTTCAGCACATCTGGAACCCTACAGTCTGGTAAGACAAGTTGAAACCAATTTTTTTTCCATTGTTGCTTTCCCACTTCCAATACAACACACCATATTTAAGGATGAGGGAATTCCATTGTGTCCAATAAGATTTGACTGTGGCCCCTAGCCTAGACATCTCCCAGTTTGATCATCTGTCATTTTCCTTCCACTCCAGCAAAGGGCACAGATTGGGGTAGTTCAATTGGTCTTTCCTTGTTTCTTCATCGCCCCAAGACAGTGCCTGGCTACCAGAAGTATCTTCTCGGATATGGGTCTGGTGTACAGTTCTGGACTCTCTAGTCCTTTATTCCTGGTGCTTACAGTGTCGACTAGATGGTTCACAGGGTCTCTGTGAGACGGCATCTGCATTGCTGTGAAGACGGTCAGGTCTGTGCTGTATTTCAAAATAATATTCCTGAAGATGTTGTATCCAGTGTGCTATCTGCCCTTCTGGGTTCTTGAAATTTAATAACCGTCTTAACCATACTAATGATCAGCACTTACTACAAAATGCCTTCCATAAAGATAAGAATGAAAGTGGAAAATTGCCTTCACAACATCTACGAGCTCTCTATGTGTCACACAGTAATTCCTTTCAGGCTTATGAAGTACACTAGACCCCTGATATTACGAACCCTGGATTTTACGAAGGTAGCGATTTTACGAATATTCTCTCGGGAACCGTCAAAAATTTTAATTTTAAAAAAAGTTAAAGCTGTTAAAAAATGTGACAGGGCACGTCGGAGAGCAATGTTCGGCCAGTGATCACTACTACATTACACAGTATGTCTACACCTCATTTCTTTATAAGGCGAAAAATTACTCTCTGTAGATAACAAGGCAGCGACAGCTAGTCTCACGGCCGGCATATGCCCCTCCCCCCCAACCATCATTATACCTTTCCAAACCTCAGCATGGAAAACAACCTGCAACGCGTTTCCCAGAAATATCCTCACCTTCTTACCGAAAAAATGCCCGGCAGACATCCAACCTGTAACCCTCCCCTTCTCCTAGCCATTATCAGCTTCCTTTCACACGTATGTGTGTACTAACGCCGGTAAAGATAATCTCTATTACCGTGTGCACAACAGGATTTTTCGTACCCCACCTCTACTTCACAGCCAACCACTGAAAATTACATATAACCACATGTCTTGTATGTTATATTTTGAGTCTTGCCGGTTTTTAGTAGTTTATTAAATTTTCCTGGCAAAGTGAGAAACTACTTGTGTTGCAATTTCTCGAGGCTGTAGGTTATCGAGCGCTGACGTTGTGGTCAGATCATTGGCTTCATGGACTTTCTCCGTGATGCAGGTAATTGACGCACGTTTACCATTGTTTGCTTAAAGTATTGCGCTCAGCGATGCCAACTTTGAGTAATGCCAGGATAGTACTTTTTTCTCAAAAAGATCGCACAAAGCTCTCCCAGGATCATACACTAACAAAAAAAATTTTCTTAAGGGCTTTGAATGGGGAAATAAAACTTCCAAAAATACAATAAAACATAATTTTTGAATACAAACTAAATTTTCAGTAAGTAGAACCGAAGTATACAGATATAAGTGCATAAATAATGTATTGAAATTCATTAAAATTTAAAAAGGAGAATTACAAACGTTCAGATAAATCAGAGAGAGAGACAGTAACACTGACATGTGTTTTATCAAAACGGAAAATGCTGACGATTGTACAATTGGCGTACAGTCCGATATTTGGATCGTAGATCATACAAAGTCACAAAATATTGTACTTGTATAATCAGGATCGTACAGTTGGCAATGCAGATTGTGCCGTGGTGGAGAGTGTGTGCGTCTGTTACTGTCACTGCTAAGCGAAGTGAAGGTACAAGAAAAAACGAGGGGGACGCGTTATCAGCAGTACTCATCAGCAGGGCGAGCATCTGGAAAGTAAATACGACTGGGCAACGGGTTAAAACGGCATACGTGACTAAATTTGGACTTGTTGACGGAACCGTTTTTGCATTAACTCAACTCTTGGCGTGCCATTGTTAAAAGGATGCAAGTACCGAACACAGTACACCGCAAAGCTGTCTTCAGAATTCACCTTATTTTTTCAAGACAACGAGACCTGAGAGTGTACGATGACATTTCGATTAATTCTTTTGGTGTTGCAAAGGAAAGAAGACCAACCTGATGGCCTCTGAAAAAATAATTTTTGTGTGTGTCACTAATTATGGTTTCTTTTGACATTAGTCTTATAAACCAATTTAGGTTTATTTTTCTACAAAATGCTACGGACATCAAGACTACATGCTCGCGAGAAGGCATCCGTGCTTGGTGTTCTATTCTTTTGTGATATGGATCAGTCATAATGATCATTCGTAGATGTGATTTTAATTGGAATACGTCTGTCTACTGATATAAATTTAAACTTCAATTATTATTTGCCATTTTTTGTGTGAAACTATACAGATTTCAGACTACGTATTCATGAGAAGACACTCTGTGATCGGTGTTCTCTCTCTCTCTGTCTCTTTTTGTTTTTTGGGCAAGGGCCGGCCATATTTACCGTTCAAGGATACCCTTTTAATCAGAAGACATCCGTTTTGTGATATAGATAAATTACTAATAACTTGTCTTATTTTCTCGCAAAATGCTACGAAAATTAGGACCCCATTGGATACACTTTGCAGAAAAAATTTAATTTTAAAATTTGGTAAAAGGGTGGTGGGTAAAATTGGCCTCAATCAGTTTTACAATGGTAGCGATTTTATGAATGTCTTAAATGGAAACTTCAGTATTCGTAAAATCATGGGTCTAGTGAAATTTGTTGTAATTCTCGAGTGACTTCTCTTTCCCTTTCTGAACTTGTGACAACACAGCACCAATTCGAACATTGCTAGCATCAGTATCGAGGATGAACTTGCCCTTACTATCAGGAAATCCCAGGACTGGAGGTGATGTCAATATTTCTGTTAACCTCGCGAAGGGTGTTTACATTCAGGGTTCCAATGAAATTTTCTTCTTGCCTATGTTAATTCGTGCTGTGACTTAGCAATTGTAGTGAACCTATGCACAAAACGGTGATAATGTGCACAGAGGCCTAGGAAAATTCTAACTTCAGTTTTATCAGCGGGTCGAGGCCAATCTCAGATGGATTTAGGCCGCGGTTACACGGCAGCCTGAAGTAGATAACCGAAAGAGGTTTAGTCAGCCATTTTTAAACACATTCAGTCTATAGCTGCCGAAGTGAACACGTTCACGTGGTTACACGGTACTCGATTGTCACAGTCAAAATTGATTGTGTTTTGTTACGACAGTATATTGTTTTGAGGTTATGTTTGGTTTAACTGTTTAACCTATGTACAAAAGGCAAACACAGGAAAGTAGCTGGAGACACGTCAAATTTACGTTATATTTTTTTAACTCACTTGTTTACATTTTAAAAGTTGCGTCGGTCGCGATAAACATAACCTTTTGAAAGCTCTACTTACCTTGTCCCAAAGCTTGTAACCCACCCATATGTTGGTGCAATGTGTTATGTGGTGATAAAAATTCCTTGTGACACAAAACATTTAAACCAATATTACACTTTATGGAACGTGGCAAGGATTT
Source organism: Medauroidea extradentata (assembly GCA_003012365.1). Taxonomy (NCBI): domain Eukaryota; kingdom Metazoa; phylum Arthropoda; class Insecta; order Phasmatodea; family Phasmatidae; genus Medauroidea; species Medauroidea extradentata. Next base: position 67,327 of record PNEQ01027358.1, read on the forward strand.
TCGAAAAGTTACTTTTATCGCGAACGACCACTTGCCTGCCTCATGCATACAAGAGTACTGGAAATGGCATACATTCTTTTTCTGTTGCAAATATATTGAAGGGCTCATATTTTAATATGAAACTATTTTTACTTATACGTAGCCAACAAAACATTTTAATAACTTAATTTCCGCTGCTGCAACATAACACGGGGTTGTCAGCCATCTTGTGCGCAATGCTTGTTGACGTTTAACGAGCCAATCACCTTTACAACCTGTTCAGTTTGAATAGGAAGCAGCAATGATATGAACTACTTCAGACAAGGTGTGACCACATGTACGGCTGAGCAAGTTAAATTTAAACTAGTTCCGAGGCTCGTGTAACCGTGGCCTTAGTCTTCTCTAAGTCTGTCTCTATCCCATGGGCCAACACTACATGGCCCAAGAATTTAACTTTCGTGCTTAAACGGATTACATTTCTTAGGGACCAATTTCAGGTTGGCTGCAGAAGGCCGAGAACCATCTGGCTCCTGCTAGACTGTGTAGGATGTCGTCTATCCTAGGCGGAGGATAAGAATCCTTATTGGTTACATCATTTAGCTGGCGGTAATCAACACAAAATCTCAGAGACCCATCTATCTTCTTTACTAACACAATTAGAGAGAATCATGGGCTGACTGAAGGTTCTATACCATCTAGGTCCCTCATCTCTTTTGAGATGCTATTTACTGCCTCATGTGAAGCTAGAGGTAGTCGTCTAGGAGGGCTGCTTTATAGGGCGGCCTCACCTGTTTCAATGCGATTGAATGTGACATTGGTCCTGGCTGAGTCATTTGGCCCACACGAGAAGGCATTTTGATTCCTCTGTAACAGTTCAGGTACAGCTTTCTACTATCACCAGTAAGAACGACTCCACCTCGAGTGCTCGGGACAGGGCATCTTGCATTTTATGTGGTGCAGCCAGGCGCACCACCTGCCGCACCTCCACATCAGCTATGGCATTGATGAAGAAGCCGACATCAATAACATGTGGGCCTCTTCGGGACACCCCTCCAGGGACAAGTGGGCAAGCCGCACGATGTCCTGCCACAACTCTTGCAGCGACTCCCCGGGTCATTGTGTGTGGCTCTGCAGCTGGGTGTGTTGAGCGTGTTGCAGGTACCTGTTGCAGAAGAGTAGCTCCAGAGCCGATGCCAGGTGGCGTACTCTAGTTGGTGTCACTTGGGCAATGACTGCAGTATGCTCAGTGTGGGCCCCTCAGTATTGCTGCCAGATAGTAGGTCCGCTGCTCGTCTATCCAGCCATTTAGGGTGGCAACGATCTTGGTAGTGACTCCTTTCCCGACACCTGATGAACTGGAACCAGCACTAAGCCACTGTACTGTTTGACACTCCTGGATTCGTTGCACTGCATCCAATTTTATGACTGAAGAAACTCTGGCCATTCTTTCTCAAGTACACTTAGTTCCTTTTCCAATTTACATTCGACACTGTCCACATTTATGTTTACACTGTGAATTTTCTGATTCACCAAATCACTGATACAACTGATTTTACTGTCCAATTATAATTTACACTGTCTATTTTCTTGTCTAATTTGTCAACCACCTCACAAATGGATCATATTTTTCTGCCTACATTTTCATTTACACTGTCTACAATTTCACTTATTCTGTCTATTTCCTGTCCATTAATTCATTTAAATTACCTACTTGGCTACCTACTTGCTTTAACATTGTAAATGTCACTTTTAACACTGCTAATTTGGGTATTTACACTGCTAATCTGATTATTTACACATCTAATCTAACAATGTACAGTTTCATTTACACTGCTAATCTTAGCACTTAGTCCCTCTATTATGCATGCATTGCTTCCATATCAGCAGCCATTTTCCTTGTTATCATTTACAAAATTAAATTCTATAACTTTATCTTCACCGTGTCAATAAGTAATGTCAATTTATCTACCTAGTCTAATATAAAAAAAAAACTAATTGATTGCATTGTTATTAAAAATACAATGCCTCCATCCCACTTGTGACACCAGTGTAACAACATTCTATCCTGGGCTCAGCCAGGTTCATTTGGGATTGAGAGCTTAGATAATTAAATTTATAAATTCCTTATTTATTAAAATATCCATAAAACACTCTTCATTAAGTATACAACACTTGCATTTCACCCTCTTTAAATAAAGATTTACAGATATTATATACAAGTAGCTCCCCTAAAAGCCTAAATTGGTACTCTAGTATATACAGCAACTAATAAAGGTCTCTCTCTCTATTCAGTTCTGCAAAGACACAAGTCTCTTTTTAGAAAAGTCTGTCAGAGTAAAGCTCAGTCCAACCTATTATTCATAAAATCAGTGGCGCACTTCGTAGATTGGAAGGGAGAGAGGATTTCAGGCTTGAAACCTCACCCCTTCCAAAAAAAATTCTTTTTGATAATAATTTTTTGCTGTAAGATAATATTACTGTTTTAACTACAATAAAACCTCTTTATAACGACCCCTCACGGTTCTCGAGATTAGGGTCGTTATAGAGAGGTGATCGTTATAAGATTTTGGACACATTTGGAACATCTGTATGTCAAAATAGGCCGTTTTCGCCTTAAGTCCATGTTCAGTCATCTTAAGCAATAATAAATCTTAGATTTAAACTTAGCTATAAACAAATTTATGACCAGGTGTCTTTTAGAGAAAAGGCGATAGTGTATTGTACTCTCGGGGCTTTTCTTTTACGCCGTGAACGCTTAGAAAGTCACGCGCTGTGAGGTTATGTGCCGTGTCACAGTTTGCTTGTTATCAGCCAGCTGCTCGGCCAGCCGGGAGGATAGACCTAGATGTGGGGGGGGGGGGGTTGAGTGCCAGAGATGGCTGCGCGCACATGCACCGATCAATACTACAGCCACAGCAGCTGTCCTCTTCAGCGCGTCAGCCTGCTCTGCCTTGAGACTGACTGAAAGATAATCACAGGCATGCACTGTGACGTAACGTTATCGCTCAGTAAAATATTAAAGTTACATGTCAATGTGTAAAATCTCTTGTTCAGGACAAAGAAAATTTAGCGACATGGCCCTCACTCTACTAAAAGTGTACTATTGATTAGTTAACAGCGTAGTCGTAGCTGTTGTACAAGCAAATGTTTAAATTTATTAAAGAGTACACAAGGGAAAAAAAATCATGAAAAAACTACAAGCACACTAGAAAAAAACTTACCAGATATAATATCCAACAAACGTGATAAATTAGGCAGATCATTTGTTTACTATTATCACTGCTTTGATGGGACACTAAACAAACACACAATAAAAGAAAGTCTGACACATTAAAAGGCAGAACAACTGTTCCCTATTTTTTAAAAAAGTCCTCCGCTTACAGACAAGTTTTGTGCTCTAAGTTAGCCGAACCATTCCAGCACAGCTTCCTCCAAATTGGTGTGCATCGTACGCCTTAGTTTTTTTACGTTTGCATTGTGTCCTTCCTTCTGCACTGCATTTACGATCTCGTCCCCCATTTTTAAGATCGTAAACAATGTTGGTTTCGGGATGCCGAACTCCCGCGCAATCTCTAACTTCGGCTTCTGTGTCGATTCCACTTCCTTGATTATTTCATACTTCTTCAGAAGCGACAAGCCGACTCGCTTTCCACTCATTATGGAAATATCAAAAGTCCATATAAAGTTTTAAAAAATGTACGGGTCGTCAACCATCATTTACAGAATCAAGCCTAATAATCGTAACCAAATCGAAAGCCAAAAAAACTGTGTGGGTCGTCAATAATCGTTCACAAACTCAAACCAAATAAATTACCAAATTGAAATCGTGAAAATCAAAGCGTAATAAGTCGTCATAAATCGTAAAAAACCAAGAGAAATCCGAAAGTCACGCAATAAAGTCGTTATAATAGAGCAAACAGAGAGTGTGTAACTTATATAACAGCAAGCAAGAGAACACTGGCACGTGAACTAAGGTGGAGAATGCCGAGCGCTGTGGTGGCACTATTCTCCTTCACACACATACCACGTGCTCGGTGTACCTACGCTGAACACGTGCTCGCACAAACGCGCCCTCTGATTCACCCGTCGTATATTGCTGGATTCGGTATGTCCTCGGCTAGCTGAAAGTTCAGTGATAGAGTTACGAGCTCTTACCTCAGTGTCGTGGGTACGAGAAGAGAAGAGCAAAAA
>PNEQ01027364.1:0-12626 GCA_003012365.1 Medauroidea extradentata
AACATCACTGTAATAATAGGCCGGGCTTACACTTGCTTCACCGGGCGACCACGATGCACTGGGGAAACCTTACACAATGTACATATTCAGTAGCCACAAAGCACATGGTTTGGTAGCTCGGAGATCTGATGGTAATATACACGGGCCAGCTGATAGTTAATCCCAACCACAGGAAACAAACAAGCAAATTTTCATTAACTAAATTTATTAAACGACAATTATTAAAAGGAGAATAAAAAAAAACGAATTATGAAGGGGTCCTGGTGGCCAAATACCTTATAACGTATGTTAGTGTAATGTGAACTAACGTGGTTGTTAAACAGAAAATAGCATGCAGTGGCTGATATTTGACTTTCAGAACACACACCACCCACTGTAATAATATTATAACACAAACAACTAATTGTGTGTGCATACATTTATTGTAGAGAGGTAAGTCACTTGCAATGGAGGGAAAACATAAATGTTTACGTGATACAAGAGAGGTTGGTGAAACCGTGCCTAAGTCTTTGTGTGACAGATGATAATTCTAGGAGTCGTACAGAAACTGTGAGAAATGACAGGGTCTGGAAATATCAGTGTACAAACACTGTTACACGTCGTTCATGACAGTGTGAGCTCTCAAAGTTTTGATGAATTGCTATTTTCGGTGAGTTTGTATGTCTCCATTTAAACATAAATTCTGCTATGTACTTTGGTTTACATGGTCTGTAAAATGTTCCGTGTACATTTCACTGCTCTGAAAATGTTACCAACAATATCTACTCATTAAGCACACAAGTGATCAATAATAGCTATTGTTAATGGCACAGTAGATTCATATTATTGACTGTGTAGTTACTGCTTTATCAGATAGGTTTCTGTACATCTGCTGTTGAATATATGCACTGCACTCCCTCTGTGATTCCTCGCGAATAATTTATACATAGTTTGTAGACAATATTGTGGCAGTGGCAAGCAACTGTGAATGACTTAAAAACATTTACGAACATCTCAATAAATGTCTTGCTTGTGAAGCAGGCTTATCTGCATCTACAAGAATTTTCTAGCCAGCCGGTACCGTACTTATTAATTGACAACATGCATTCGAAAATCCTGACTCAGATCTCTGGATGTTAGGACTAAAACTGTAGTTTTGTATTAGGCCATGTTGGCTACAAATCTTCTGGAATTGTATTTTGTACGACCTACAGAAGTCTCTGTCGAAACTGAGCAGAGGTAGAAGATCACTACATCCATTAAAAGTCACGAGGTTAGCGTGGGCAGTTAAAAACTAGTTTTTTAAAATTTACAGAGTGAAGTCTGCTTGCCACGTAAAAGTGAAGTGACCTAACTGCTTGCATGTGTTCAGTTACACCCTGGATTAACTCGCATACTCTAGCTTGTGTATTGCTTAAGCAAGGAAACATGCATGTTAGTTTTGTAACTGCTCATTATTGCACGGTATTCGTGAGTGTTTGGCAATGTCTGTGTACTCTCAGCCATCGTAAGCTCGTGCATCATCAAGCTGGAAGTTGTGCTAAACAGGCTAGTCTTGAAGCACGTGGTCTTGACGAAGATCATCTTGTTCATGGACTATGAAACATTGAGTGGAATACTGATGTCTTGAGAAATAATATTGTCTCGAGTGTTGCCTCAAGATGTGACTATGAATACCACCCTTAAGACACTAGATGTGGTGAACAGTACATACTTGTATGAGTGTGTTGAGAAGCTGCTGCATATCAAGTAGTCTATATTGTATACCTGTCGGTGGCTAGGAGAGATAATATCTGGGATACTATTTGGTTCCTCTCCAGGCAAGGTGGAAAAGAGACACCTCACTCGTACATTGAATTATCATCAAAAACCAGACTCCATGTAAAAGTTTTGGTATTTATGTAAATTATCTTAAAAAATAATTACCGATCAAGTATTTTTCTACAACTGCCTGGCCAGTTCCTTACAGCATGTCAGTTAAATTTTATCAAAGATATTTATTTTTTGAGGTTGACAACTCTTCCATCTCATTAATTAATTTATTCTTCTCTTATCTGTAGTTTTTCTGCATATTGAAGGATGACATATGTTGCTTGCTGTTCAGTGGGTTTCCCCAAGTATCGCTGACCAGTCGCGGGGTTTTACCTTTCCACTTCCTCTATTGAGGATTGTTGATTGAGAAGTGATCCTCTGCATTCTTAAGTGTAGTGCATCTCACACTACTGCATTTGACAGACACAAATCTCTGGTATGCACAAAGTTCGTCTAAAACCTAGTTCCTTTACAGCTATCGTCACTGTTGGTTTTCCACTGCTTGACCCATCCTTCTTGCTTCATGTTAAATTAGTAGCATTGGCCAAGGTAATTAAACTGAATTCCTCTTCCCACCAGCTCAACGCAGGGCTGGTCTCTGTACAGTCAGTTCCTGTATTAATTCCCGAGCAGTCATGTACCGCAAGTCTTGTACAGTATATCTGTATGTGTACTCGTGTGTATGTATGTTCATTAAATTAGCAAGCAAGATACTGGTACTGATAAGACATTAAGAACGTTTAGCATTTGTGTGAAAATGTATATGTTCTCTGGATGTACAAAATTTTACTGCAGGAAAGTATTGAACATTGCAAGGTAGAAAGCAGGAACGTCGGTGATGCATTTGTATTTGTGTTTACAGCACTTAAATATTGAATTGAGTTGGTGTAGTGCCTAGTTAAACCTTCACTTAACCAGTAGAATGTAAACTATGGCTTTAGAGCAACTTTCACAAGTCTTCAAGGCAACAAACGCAGTCTGGCAAACATAGTGTTGTGTGTTACTAGCGAGCAAGCAGCTGCCGGACAGTTGCAGGTGAATGGAACTTGCCACTTTCACAACAGTGAAACTTTTCTTACGATGCTCTTGTAAAGAAATCTTGATTAGAAACTTAGGTATACTATACTGTCTTATAACTCTGTATGCATTATTGCACAACATGATACTGTTCTGTGTTTACTCTTGCCTTGCCTTGTGATTATCTATGTAACATGTTTGACTTACCGTAGTAAACAAGTGCACAATATGTCTTCACCTATTCTGCACAACAGTCTTATCTGTAATGCATATTGCATGTTATTTGCATCTTGCAAATTGTTACTCTACCAAATTTGTGGATCAGATATTGTAAATGTAAATCAAATGAATTTTGAAAGTGTAGTAATGTAAATTACCAAAATGAAATTGTGTACATAAAAGTGAATGTGTTGTTTCACTTTGTTAATTTATTTCATGAACACAGTAGTACTGTTCCTGAGAACTTAGTTTAGTCTTGCACAGCGCAAGAGTATGTGAATAATTTGACATGTCTTGTCTCAGTAAGACTGCCGTCTGATTGCCACTAGTATAGTTACCACTTCTACTGCAGCAATGAGAGCTGCTGCTTTCCAGCTCAGAAATACCCTGTTCTTTCAAAAATAGACAACTATGTTACGGTATTTTTGTTAAATTAAAAATGTTAGCATTTCTGCTTCAGTAGATGTTAAAACCAGAGAGTACAGTATTTCTGCCGGAGCGTAATGTACAGGGAGCAACAGAGGATTACAAGAAAAAATTTGCTGCCAAGTAGGCCTACAGAGTACCTGTTGCTGCTTCATCTCTATCCAAAAGCGAAAGTGTAGAACCTAGGTATTAAGACCATATTATCTGGCACTTACAACTAGACATCCACCTATGTCATTTAACATGATTGAAATAATGAGTTTTAAAATTTTGCATACTGTTTTCTTTTGTATGAAAAGCAATCGCTGGATAAAATGTGTCCCTGTGCGAATACTAGCTAGCCACCCATCTTTTCCCCTTCCCCACCAACATTCACAAGCCGTACTTGTGTAAACAAATATAGTTTGCTTCTAGCTCAGTTACTGTTTATGTAGGTAATCATGTAGGATAAAATATATTAGTTGGTAAAAATGCATAGCTTTATTTGCCAGAATAGTGTAAAATTTATTTCAGGCTATGTTTACTGTTTAAGAATGAAATGAGCCACAAATATATGTACAAGAAACATGCCAAAAAGAAAATTTTTGTTGGCTACTCACTATTGGTGATGTCAACAAAAGAGTTTACAGACACTGAGTAATGTTGACTGACGTTCAGTTCAGAAAGTGCAGAGCATACACACTGTGACATGAAGATTCGTATGGTGTGAGATATTTGGTTAGCTCAGGTTTGGAGTGTCTGTGAGGTACATGTCTAATGTCAGACGAGCGTGTTAGCAACAGTGAAATGCAAGGACAAAGGGAATAATCCCAGTAATGCCACATCCATCTTGTTTGTGGCATGCGAATAATGGACTCATTCATTATTACCTTCAAATTAGTTTTTAGTTTATACTATACTCTAAACTAGTGGCGCACGACTGCCGCAAGTGTGCTACGGTGGCATGTTCTTGGCATTGTACGTGTGTTGGCAAGTCTGAGACATACGGATAAGTGCATGGAACAGATGTAGCTGTGTTCACAACTTACTTGCTAGCTGTTATTTTTAATGTAGCAGTGTCATGGTGCACACATTATATTTCCTGATGTATTTTTTCGTTCATTGATTTCAGATTGACATCTGTACAGTTTCTCAAAGTTATTCTGTAAGCTCCACGTGTGCTAGCACTAACATTGTGTTTCAGACAAGCAACTGTCACGGTCTCTCCCTGTGCTGCAGTAAGTCACTAAGTGACCCAATCAGCGGCAGCGGAATGTGTTCGTCATTAAGGGGTCCAGAATAAAAATTATTGTGCACTCATTTTACTACTTCACTGATTTGATTCACATGTTTAGTTGGTTATTATCTGCACAAAATGAGTCGCACGTTCAAGTGTAATCTAACTGATGAACAGCCAATGTTATCTACTTAGTTATTCTGCACCTTTGTAGTAGGACTTTGAGAACATGACCCTTATGACCCACAGTTTCTGCCAGCCATGCACCCAGTGCCTTGAACTCAACTACAGACATTTCAGTTGTTTACGTGGGCTTGCAGAGAATTAACATATTGCTTTCCAAAAAAATTAATGTTTACAAATACGTAGCTTGTGATTGTATACAGCACTGCAAGCAAATACTTTGTAGTTATTATAATTGCATGGTATTTTCAATCTTGAGGCATTCAGAAGTAAATGTCTGGCATAATTGATGGCCTTCAAAAATAGGTAACTTATTAAATGTGAAATATGCAGACAGCATGTTAACAGGAAGACTTAACCAAGTACTCGGAGTGTGTCGTGTGACATGTGTCCTTGTAACGCTGGGCTTAGCCTAATAAATGTAGTCTATCTGACTTTGCTGCCTATTCTACATACGTATTTCAATTAACATTATTTCTTTAACTTGTCATCATGTGGGTAACATAATTCATACAGTAATTAAAATTTAAGAAAGTTTTTCAGAGCTCCCACTCAAGCCACAATCATGCTCCGGCTGGCACAACAATACGTTATCATGGAGCTTGACATAACAGTCAGATAAAAATAAGAGATTCAAATGTATAAAACATACAAACTATGTATTTGTTTTCACTATAAAATGAGATATTTTCTTTGATATGTGCTGCCATCTGTTTATGGTCAAAGTAAAACTTCTGACATCACCACCATCTTCCTTTGAAGCAATATGTTGTGCAGAATCAAACTGTAACATCTGAAGCAAATTGGGATGGGATCATTAGTGATTGATATGAATGATGCAGTTGACACGCAGATGGAACATGGTGACGCAGGTTTGGGGAGACAAGTGGGTGTGAGTTGATGTAGGGGTGAGCAGGTGGAGGAAACCGCTCTAGTAGAGTCGACGGAGCATAATGATGTATCCATGGGACCGACAGTCAACAGGAAAGCTAACTACCATATCATTGCTAGTTGTGAAATAGGGAACTGTTGGCGGAACCCTATTCCAGAGAAAAATATGCGTGCTTTTTCAGACACTGACACACGTATACTTATAATTCCGGGGAGTGGGTCCCAGAGTACAACATCTGGTGGAGCAAGGTGAGCACCAACGAGTGAAACACTGAGAAACAATTAACATGGTTTAATCACCATTGAAATTCACTTACGAAAACTGAACCAGGCAACTTGTGTAGCCATTGAAACCGTTCAAGACAATTGGCTGTCATTGGGAATGCTCTGGTCCTTTCTCCACTCTGCACCACTTCTTTTCCCTAAAGGCAAGTCACGATTCAACATCAACACCGGAGATGCGTAGCCTATTCCAAACAACGTAGTTCGTTCTTTCTTAAATCACTGTGGTATACATTAAGGGTGCCGCCTATCACGCATGTAAGAGGCTTAGAAGTGACAGAGCTATAAGGGAAACTATGAAGCGTGTAGAAAATGCAGCAGCACTACAACTAGCCAAACATTGAACTAGGTACAGTGCTCCTGCCTATCCATTTTTACTAAGGAACTTTAATAGAAGACCATAACATTTTATTGATGGAAGGTCTGTAGCAAAGTTGAGTGCAGCTAAATATCACTGGAATTAATTATTGCTATTTTAATTATTTTTGTAGCATACATGTTGCACTTGCATGGTAAATAATATAATGTGCTATGCAGCAGTTTTTGGCAAGTTTTATATAAGTTCTAAATTAATTGTCTTACTCAACACTGCATTAAATGTTAATTAAAATGTGACAATAAAAGTATGTTATAGATATTAAATTATAAATAACATCTTTCACAGAACACACCTACATTGCTGTTGAACTGCGTTGCAGCAAGCTAGTAATAAGCATTTGTTTTCGAAATTATCATGCGTGTTAACAATGTACCTGTCCACAAAGACAGAATACATTTCAAAGAAAACCTTCGGGTGGTTCAAAAATAAAAAAATTCTTAATTGTATACTTATGTAAAACAGTGTTAGCTATGTGGATGTTACTAGGGACCACCCTCTTATGCATAGTATTCCTGTAATAACATGTTACAGTCAGTATTGTATATTATGGCGATATTCACTCCACAAGAATTAACCATCTTGGTACAATGGCATAATTTATGCTGAAAGGAGCTGTCGTCGGCTATTCGCGCAAAGAAGGATTAATACCGGATTTTCAGAAAATTTTCAAAACTGCAATAGGTATTATGCTTTGTCTTTATAACTTTTAGTAAATAGTTTGTGGCGCATAGCTCTAGTGTAAATGATATAATTTCACTAAGTTAAATGGTTTTGTTTTTGTCTCCATAATAATACCAATCTCGAATCTGACATGCCATTACGGTAACACAATGCATGCTAAATATTTTCCATTGCATGATATTATTGTCACTAGTAGCATCTACAAAACTTAACACTATTTGGTAGACATATAAAATACGAAGTTTTCACACACGAATGGCAAAGTACTTTCTGAACATCACGCACATTCTAAATACTATTTCCAAGCCCTCCAACATGGCTAAAAATAGCCTTTTAGCACAGCTATATCACAAAATGTACTGTACTGTACTGTACTGTACTACCTAGGATATCTGTATTATTCCAACTCCCACCGTCGAGTGTCGTAAATTAAGGGCTCCGGCTAGCTGGATGGTGCAGCTACAAAGTAATATTCGCAACAGAATTAAGTTGAAATGTAGTACTAGACTCTAGTAGCAGTTCACGAATCATAAACAGGGGCCACGGAGGCTGAATGGTTGCACCATTCGCCTCCCACCAAAGCTATCTGGGTTCAATTTCCAGCTAGCTCGGTCCCCAAATTTTCACATGTGGGAATCGTGCCGGACGATGTCGCTGGTCTGCGGGTTTTCTCGGGGATCGCCAGTTTTCCCCGCCCTTTCATTCCGACGCTGCTCCATACATCATATCACCCCTCACCAGCACTGAAGACCTCGTTGCTGAGCGCTGACAAAAATCTCTCATTCATTCATTCACTCATCCATTCACTCGCTCACAAATCGTAAACTAAGACACATCATTGTCAAAGTTCCATAATTTAACTTTAAGGTTCAAACTACTTTGAGAAAGAGTATGATAGCAGAACTTAGTGTTTAGTTTAATATTTCCTCGGCTAATACAATTCAATATGGTGTGAGAGTCTGAAATAATTAGGACTTTGAAACTCTAAGTTAAGGACTGTACCACAAATAATGGTAACTTGTCAGTCCAAATGCCATTGAGTTATGAATTAATTTACTAGTAACAGTTCTTCACTCAACAATGCAAATTTTTTCTGAAATTTTAGTGACCAAGTTAAGTCTGTATGCAAATGATTTTTGCGTGTTACTCTGATGAATTTTCCATACAGAAAATACATACAAATGACTGACAGGATTCCAAAATGTTACCCTGGCTAGACGGGTATGGCAGGTTTTAGGTAGCATCATAAGCACGGGGCAGAGCTGTTTAATCTCTGGCTGGACAATCCTCCGTGAATACAGTGGCCTGAAAATTCTCCTATGCACAAGGCACTAAAATGGCGAGCAGCATTTTCCATTGTATCGCTGGGACTATGGGACTTCCAAGTTTTTACCCAATTGTTATATTACTGGTAGAAAGTCTGTACCAAAGTACACTGCAGAATCCTCAATTAATTTGTTTTAAATCTGAAAAGTATTGTAGGATAACATTTGGTGGTCAGTGAGCATACAGAAAATTATTTTAGTATAAACTGTCCCCAGGAATTGACGAACTGACTACGGAAATTAAGACTAACTAAAGTTGATGTTTACGAAGAGCTGTCTGATGTATTGTATAGGTGCTGTGGTTGGAGCAGTCGCAGGGAGAATGCTAATATTATTTCATTGATAGTGTAATGTTTGTTCGTTTGGGAATGGTACAATGTAATGTTGAAAGAGAAGGTTATTAGTTGGTAAAAGAGAAGACACAAGAAATTCACAACTGTTAGGGGAAGGAGGTGAAATAATTTGTGTGTGTAGGTGTTTGAGTGTTTATATAACAAAAGGGGACAAACACAGTGTGGGCTCTCATATTTTTACACCACTGTCTACATCTGGTATACTCTTATCTGTTAGCTGTACCTGCTATCTAATCAAGTTTTCTTTGCAGTAAATGATTCTTAATTTTATTAGTGAACTATTTAATGGCGAATGAACCTTTGAATTCAATATATTTTTCTAGTTTTGCTGTTTGTATAAGTAACCAATTGAAGTAAAAATCACTATGATAGTCAATTGTGTTTCAGTGATATAGATGATTCATAAAAAAACAAATTTTGTCCCTTTTTACTGTTTGGGGGTTGAATTTCAAAATCATCCTTAAACTACTTTTTGAGTATTTATGTAAGCAACATTTTAAAGTGTCTGCCAACTCTTTATCCCAAAGGATTCTGTAGATACAGTATCGATTATTAATCAGAAACACATTTAAAGTCTTTTCACCCCTTTAAATGTTTAATTCTAAAAAATTCAGAAACTGGCTAATATGCATTTTTATGTGTATCCTATTAAAGTAAAAATCACGATGATAGGCCACTGGGTTCGAACTCTATCGCAGTTTCTTCGGAAGTACATTTCACCCCTTTTCACTCCTTTAAAGGTAAAATTTCAAAAAATCCCTTCTTAGTGCTCGTTGATGACCTGAGGGGAACCCCCACAAAGTATTTCACTATTCTAGGTCCAGTAGTCAAAAAATAATTACAGCAGAGCATAAAGGCTTGTTCAAATTTTCCACATACACATCGAACCCAAAACCATGATTGCTTTCGATAACGTGATTAACCCCCAGTAATTGAACAGACCTGGTCACGTGATTACCGCAAACGTCTGTCAGGTATTTTGTTGGAACAAATTGGCCACCCACCTCCCATATTTTTTTATCTTAAATGTCAAACTCGAAGCAGTCGAAGTGTCTGTGTGAAATGTGTATAGGCGATACAATTGTTGTCACACTAGCCAATGCCGCCCTAATAGCTTACTTGCTCCCGCAGCTCCACAACATAAAATAGCTCCAAGTTCAAGTAGAAACATAATTTTTGAGCTGTTGTAATCAGCAAAAAATTAACTTTTTAAATAGGCTAAGCCTATATGTGAAAAAAACACTAACTTGGTACTCAAGCAGAATGTTGACATTTTGATCACGTTACATACTGAAACAGTATAACAGATTAGCGCAAAGGCAATCCGGCAGTCAGTTCAGTTTAACTCGTGATAATCTCCTGGTGTTGTATTGGGGGTTAGTAACCAAACACACTCGTTCCTTGCAACCATATTTTTAACACATGCTTTAATCATAAATGTTTATAGTTATTCGTATATTATTTATATATGACAAATTTTATAATATTAATATTTTATAAAGTGGGTATTGTTAATGATAAACTTGTTATTGACATTATAATATTTATGACTTCTAGGTCATAGAAAGTGTAATTATTTACATGACGCAGTTGTTTGTAGCTCAGCTCTACATTCCGTGAGGTTCTGTGCTCGAATTCCGTTAAAAGCTGTGTACGAACGTTCAATTCTGACACACAAAAACTGCAAAGCAGATCCAATTAGTGCAGTTTGCGTGTAGTCGTTTAAAAGGGGTAATATGGATTATGCAGTTCACTTTCCACTTACGTCCCTCGACAACATCAGCTCACGAAATATATTATCTCAGTAATCCCAAGGTTGGGGCACCAAATACGTTTCTGCGACCCCCAAGCAGTACAAAGGGGTAAAATATGTTTTTTTTATGAACGTCTACATCACTGAAACACAATTGACTATTGTCGTGATTTTATTGCAATTGGTTACGTATACAAATGACTATGAGGGATTCCAAAACGTTTCGAAATTTTACAATTAAGGGGGTGAAAATATGTGAAATGTGTTTTCAATTATTCCTCCATATCTATCGAACCAATCAAGATATTTAAGTACTCTTTGCTTAAGAATGATGATTTTGTAAATATCCCAAATACCATTAAAATATATTTGCCGAATGTGGCCCAAATGATAAAAAAATAGGGGAAAATGTGTTATTGATTCACAATTGACATATCGTTCTCATTGATTTTTGTATAGCGACGTGATTTTGGTTTGAAACTGATGTTTGCTCAAATATCTGAAAAGTAATATTGCGAATTTTCAAAATTCCCCACCTAAGGAGGTGAAAAGGGGTGACAAGTGATTAAATGTGTTCTTAATTAATCGTCAATATATCTTGAACCCAGGGGGCTTTTGTCGTGTTTTTCACATCCAAGAAACACCAGTTAAGTGGTCTAAAATATTATTAAAGGATTTTTTGATATTCAGTCTCTTAGAAGTAGAAAATACCTGGAATACGTTTTAGATAAATCTTCTACATATATTGAACCCATCAAGATATTCATTTTATTTTTGCTTCAGGATGATGTATAGGTAAATGGCCGAGAAATGGTTTTTAATATTTTTCAAACTTCGAACTCTCAGTACTGCACAGGGGTTAAGTTACGTGTGATTTTTAATGAATGCTCGATTTTGCTTTGACTGAACAAGCTGTTGTCATTATTTTAATTTCACTTGGATACTTAAACGAATAAGATGTGAAATTAAGATTTTTCGAAATTCCTCATCGAAAGGGGTGAAAAGGCATAAAATTTGTTTTCTATGAGCCGATAATACTGATACAAGTTTGAGCAAAAACATAAATGAGGGCAATTCCTATGAGTTATTTTGGGATAGAGGTCTTATAATTTGTAATAAAAGAGTTGAATTAAGTACTGGATTTAATAGCTCACAAAGCTATGAAATACACAAAACAGCAATCAACTATAATGCTCACAACACAATTAGTTATGCACACAATTAGTACTGTGCCACAGAAACGTTAATTTACTTTGACAATTAAAGCACAAGAATATTTACCATAAATCAAAGACTACAAATCACAATAAAAGTTCAGTCATACATCCAATCAACAATCTTCCAAATAGAGACAATGTACGAACTTAACAGTCCGAAGTGATGATGGCTCACCTTGCTCTGTGCAGCACCCAGAGTGCACAACGGTCGTCACTCTTGAGGTTTTCGGTTCGACTCCCGTCGCGCACCTCCTTCTTCACCTGTCGACCAGCAGAAGCCCACTTTATCTCACCCAGTACTGCTCCGAAGGTATGTGCCTTTAGCCTTGCAGTAGACTCCGAAGTCACCAAGTGCATTCCTGATATCACCAAGATGTCCTCACCAGCCTCTCTGCACAAGCTTAGCACCTCCTTCGAACAGGAGCAATAGCGAACTCTCGAAGCACTCCTCTTTAATCACCAGGTAAGACAGTCTCCTCAAGTAGCCAGTTACTGCCCTCCTAGACACAATACCGTCAGTGTTGTTCTCCACAGCTCACTGCCTCTGTAGCACTCCAACACAACACCGCAAGTGTTGTTTGTCCCTTCTGCAGGGCGCTGATGTTACTCAGCCTCGACACCGTTCACCGCCGCCGTGTTGCCATCTACGAGACGCCACACCTCGCCAGCTCAGTCGCACCGATACACAACACCTTAGTGTTGTTTGTCCCCTTCTGCAGGTTGCTGATGTCACACAGCCTCGACACCGATCACCGCCACCGTGTTGCCATCTTCGAGACGCCACACCTCGCCAGCTCAGTTGCACCGACACACAACACCTTAGTGTTGTTTGTCCCTTCTGCAGGGCGCTGATGTTACTCAGCCTCGACACCGATCACCGCCACCGTGTTGCC
>PNEQ01027365.1:0-12627 GCA_003012365.1 Medauroidea extradentata
ATGTCTGTTTGTAAATTGAGGCAATATGTTACATCTTTGATCACTTTGAATATCTTGATGTCATTAGCATAAAGTGAACAACTTGAATATTTTATACACAGCACAATATCATTAACAAAATTATTAAACAATAAAGGAGATAAAGTGCTCCCTTGAGGAACTCAAGAAGATATATAACATTTTGAAGATAAAATGTTTTCAATTTTAAATAGAAGTTTCTCGACTGTAAGTAACTAGTGAACCAATTTACATAGTCATTATATAAGCCAAAAGCAGAAAGTTTATTTAGAATTATAGGATGTTGACAAGTATCAAAAGCTTTACAAAAATCAAAATAGATAACATCATTCTGTAGTAGTTGTTCTTCCAGCCATAACACCACGTTGTCCAACAGAGATATAATTATTTCATTGAAAGAAAAGGTGTTTGTGAAATATTACTTCAAAAATCTAAGAAAATGGGGTTAAGTAATGTTATTGGCCTGTAGTTAGAAGGCTGATTTTTATCCCTTTCTTAAATATGGGTACAACAATAGCAGTCTTCCAACAATCAGGAAAAGTTCCTGTGGACAGACTGGTATTAAATATATGAGCCAGTATAGGAGCAAAAATAGCTAAACATCCTTTTACTACAAAGCTACGTATCTTATCATAACACACAGACTTACTTGATTTTAAACACTTAATAGGGAAAATTCCTATTTTTTAATTATATTTTTATTTAAAAGTGCATTTAATTTCATGAACAACGGTACCATACTTTCTTTTATTGCGTCTGTGTAACTGCAGAAAAACTTAAATAAAATGAACAGTCAGTTTTGCGCGGCAAAAGCGCGATTCGCCATGATGATGTCCCTGTGATGTCACGAAACTGTATATGTAAATGTACTTAACACACTTGTGACAGCAACATATGCTCAAGCCATGAAAATGTGTTGAATAAAGTAGTTTATACGGTAAAATTGAGTACGGCTTGAACTCTGAAGAGTATAAATGTGGATAGTAGTTTGTTTGCACAGCAATAAAATGCAATTCACTCGAAATAAAATCTTAACTTCAGCGTCGTCTGACCTAGTAGTCTGCTATTAACGACAAAAATGCAGTCCACGTATGTAATGCTGTGTTTTGTACAACATTACACGGTTAGCATAATATAAATAAGTTTTTTTTCTTCTTCTTGCAATTGGGCCTCAGCCCTGTGGCAAGGATTTGCTTAACCTACCTCTTCTAAATTTTCCGACCCCATCAACCTTTTCCTAAACTCCCCGCTCCCTTCACCTCAACCACCTCCCTCGCCAATTCATTCCAATCCTTCACCGTTCTCACCATCATAGTGTTTTTTCTTCTCTCTGTCCTCTTCCCCACCCTCTGTATCTTCCACTCATGATCACCCCTTCCCCTGAATATACCTCTCTGTATCTCGTCACCCAGTTGTGACCACCCACCCACCCCCCTCACCACCTTAAACATCATTACCAGCCGCTCCACTCTCCTCCTCTCCTGCAGTGTGCCCCACCCCAGTCCTCTCACCATTACTGATGGTCTGAAATCCTCCTCTCTCTCCCCCTGTGTCCTCCACTTATTTGTGAACCACCTAGCAGCCCTTCTCTGCACCTTTTCCACCTCTACCACTTCCCTTCCCACGTACGGGTCCCATACCGCTGCTGCATACTCCAAAATGGGCCTCACCATTGTTTTGTATCCCTTTTCTTTCACTTTCTTTACTGTGCTCCGTAACACCCTTCCCAGCAGGGCCAGCGCTCTTCTACCTTTACTTGTAACACTCTTCACTTGCTCGCCCCATCTTAAGTCATCCTGAAGAATAACCCCCAAATATTTATATCTGTTCGCCTCTCCAATCTCCTGTCCTCCCCATCTATATGTCTCTCTGACTACCTCTCTTTTCTGTGTAAATCTCAAAATTTTAGTTTTATTTATGTTAATTTTCATCTCATTTTCCTTTGTCCACTGTTCCAATTTGTTTATGTCCTCCTGCAGACCCCCACCCTCTCCAATCACCTTGTACAATACACAGTCGTCTGCAAAAAGACGAACCCTACAATTCATGTTTATCCCCAAATCCCCCATCATAATTAAAAAAAAGAGGAGGTGTCCTAGAACACTACCCTGTGGAACCCCTGATGTTAACCTTCCTTCCTCTGAGAGTGTGTCTCCTACTCGTACTCTCTGGGTTCTTCCTCTCAGATACTCTCCCACCCAGTTTACCACCATCTTATCCTCCAACAACTCTTTCAGTTTTATCATTAACTTTATGTGTGGCACCTTGTCGAACGCCTTTTCAAAATCCACAAAACACGCATCTACCTGTTTCCTCCTATCCATAGCTTACCCTATATCTTCCATCAATCCTGCCAACTGCGTCTCACATGAGAAACCCTTTCTGAATCCATGTTGTCTATCGTCCATACCCCCGTTCTCCTCCATTACCCTCACAATATATTCACTCACCAGTCTCTCCATAACTTTTCCAACATTTGATGTTAGGCTCACTGGTCTGTAACTGGCTGGTTTCATCTTCTCTCCTCCCCCCTTGTAAATGGGAACCACTATTGCAGTCCTCCATTCTGCTGGCAACTTACCAAGTTCTAGTGATTTGCTAAAAAGTACCTGTAGGTATCTGCACACCTCACCTTCCCCCATCTTTAACATTACATTTCCAATACCACCTGATCCCTCTGCTTTTATATCATTGAGTCGCCCCAGTACTTTTCTCAGTGCCCCCATCTCTATCTTACATCTATCATTGTAAAAACTAATAATTTCCCTACTTTCCCACCTACCTTCTTTGCTTGTCTCAAACACAGTTAGGTACTTCCTGCAACACCTCTGCTTTTTCCTCATCAGTTACGGATTCTGGTCCCCCTTCCCTTCTTAGTGTTGGTATTTTCTGTTCACTTCCTCTTACCTTTCTTACATACTTAAATAGCTTATCCCAACCTTTTTGCCCTTCCTCCATCATCTTATCTATATACACGCTTTTTGCCTCTTTTATTTTCTGTGTCAGTTCTTTCCCTAATTTCCTCATCTCATCTCTCATACTTTTGCTTTCTACCCTTTTGTTTTTAGCATGCAATTGCCTACACTTGCGTTTAAGCCTCCTAACTTCCCTTCCATAATAAGGTGGGTCTCTTCCCATCCCCACATTCTTTATGGGTACAAACTTTTGAACCGCATTTATTAAGATTTCTTTCAAACCTGCCCACATTTCTTCAATTCCTTCCTCCCTAGACCATGTCTCAACATTTTCTTTTAAGTACCGTATTTGCCGGCATATTGGACGACCTCGCATATAAGACGAGTGATGGTTTTGAAGGTACAAAATCTTGAAAAAAAGTAAATTACTAATTTTAAAATTCCCGACAGAAAAATATTTTTTTCCTTTGCCTGAAACATTAAAAACTTAGTTTATATATTTTCAATGCATTTATTACCGGCATTTAAACATCATAATAGACAAATAAACGAATAACATTGGCTACTACCGCCCTCCGCGCGCCCAAGAGCCAAGGAAATGCACGGCAGCGGTCAACGATATCGCCATTTGCCAGCAGGTGTGCGCGACTTGGCAACGCCGGCCTAAGGCACGCCGCGCACTACATGGCATCACCGGGCAACAACAGCTGCTTGAAAGGTCATCGCCTTAGAGTAAATATAGGGTACCTCTATGGTCATCGCATTCCTGTGCGCTGTTGTCCTCCAGCCTAGCACTAGACGGTAGACACATGAATGTGTGGTACGGTATCTAGATCCTCGTTTTTTCCGCCCGAGAGTCTTGTGCTTGCAAGACAAAGGATGAAAGCATGCGGACCTAGATCCTCGTTTTCTCCGCCCGAGAGTTGTAGGCTGGCGAGACAAATTATCTCGGCACGCGCTCGCATCGATCGCCGCTTCGCTGCGAGAAAGTGTCCTTTATTATGAATGACGCTCATCAAATTCTCGTACCGTAAAATATATTAAAATAAACGGGGCACTCGTTTTCATTTGTGACGAAAAACGCAATTCCTTGAAACATCATACAACTCACAGCTTACAGCTTAGCTTTCAAACGATTTTTGGCTACCAAAAATTTTTGCACCCTCATATAAGACGAGTAGCAATTTTTGAGGGCCAAAAATATGTAAAAATTGTCGTCTTATATGCCGGCAAATACGGTATATCTTTATTTTAGTTTGATCTGCTTTCTTAAACTGTCTAACTGCCCTAGCCCTCTCTTTAACCTCTGTCATCAGTTTTGTGGCCATCTCAACTACTGGGATTCTGTGGTCACTAATTCCTTCTAATACTACTGAACTGACCACTGCTTCGACTGGTCTAACCAAGACTACACCTAACAAAGTGCCATCTTCCCCGGTCCCCTGCCTTGTTGTTCCTACTACTGCTTGTCCCAATCCCCTATTTACCAGCTGACATGCCCATCTCTGAGTCATTGGTCCTACCCCCTCAGGTCCTTCTTCCCATGTCACTCCTGGCAAGTTTAGATCACCTGCTACCACTACACATCTCTCCTTCCCTATCTGATCTAGTCTTTCCTTAAGTGCCACAATTATTTCTCCTTTTTTCCCTGGTGGCCTGTAGGTTGCAATCAGCCTCAAAATTCTCTCTAAACCCTGAATTTTTATCCCAATTAGTTCTACTGACTCCCCCACCCATTCCACTTTCCCTTCTAGTCCATCTTTCAGAACCACTAGTAACCCCCCTCCTCTCCTGATTCTGTCTCTTCGAAATATACTATACCCATTCCTCATCAACTCTCCATCCTGCACATCTTCATCCAGCCATGTTTCTACAGCCACCACTATGTTGGCTCCATATCCTTCGACTCTTCCCCAGAATTCCTCCATTTAGTTGCAAATGCTCCTACAATTACAGTTATCACCATTAACTTAACAGTTTTCCAACTTTTTATTTTAATATCTTTACGTACCTGTAGTTTTCCCTTACCATCAATTTCTCGGAATAGTACTCCTTTCTCCCCATCCTCAACTTTAGTTACTTCCCCTTTACCTATCCTGGCCTTCCATTTTTCCTCCCTCCATGCCAGTTTCCCTGCTGCATCTCCCCTTTTCCTATTACTTCCAGTATCATCCCAGTCAAAATCACAACACCTTCCCTATTTAGATGCACCTTGTCTCTAGCCAAGTGTCCTTCCCTTAATCTTGTTCTAGCTGTGACAAATACTGCCCCACATTCCCAGCATAGTTTTCTCATAATCTCCTCTGCTCTCAGGATTTTTACCCCTTGCACACCCTTTCTCGGAAGTATTCCACTTAATACTATCCTTGCATTTCTATCCTTGTGCCTGACTGCCTTCAGTACACTCCTCACTTCCTCCTCAAACTGTTGTGGCCCCACTCAAGTTAAAAATTACAGTCAATAGCGTGCATGCAGTTTGCGACCTAATCTCTACAGCTGTAGTGTTTTGGCTGTTCCACTGGCTGCGACAACGTCAATAGACAATAGGTGAGTTCAAACACCCGTGATTGGCCGATAATTCGAGTGGTGGACGGGGTCTTCGAAACTTGACCCGAGATGGCAGCACAGCTGTCGCAATGCTGTTCACGAGAAATGTAAAAATAACAGAGAGAAAAAATGTACTTGTAATAAAATAATTGATCTGTCATATTATTTTATCAACTCGTGCAACCAGAATGTTCTATCATAGTCAGTGATAGGATAAGTTAAATACATTCCAAATATAGGCTCGATAGGTTCACTTTTTGTACGCATATTAAATTCCTTCGTCTGTGACATTTCAAACCTAAATTTACGATTATGCTTCGGATCTGAAATATTAAACTGAATTCATAGTAAGCTATTATCTCTCTGTAATTTAAATTAAATTTACATAAACTCAAACCTATAACTGAAAAGTGGCAATGTGTAAGAGCTAGGCCTATTAATACATTGCTGTCTTCACTCCTTTAAAATCAACTCAAGTGAAATACGGTAAATCTTCGTTGTTGGCTACCAAATATACAACCACGCATGCCCAAACAACGGATGAATTCCCTAAATTAGCTTTTATGTGACCGGGTTCGCAGAAATTTATCAGTTTTTTTAAGATGTTGAAAAATTCCAGTACTGAGAAGTCCAGTATTGAGAAGTAACTGACAGTTCTCACCACATGGCTTCAGTATTAGGATCTCATAAATCATACCTAAGAAAAGATAAAGGAAAAATGTTTTTATCAACGGCTATTAAAACTCCACCACATTGCGTAAGAGATGTGAGTTTGGAATATCTATAGTTCTGGAATATACTATAATGCTGAGGAAGTTAATGAGAGTTAATGGTATTATTGTTAAACCATGTTTCAGCTAAGTAAATTATTGGATGGCAATCAGAAATAATGCTCACATAAAATTCGGGTGCTTTGGTACGTAAACCACGAACATTTGATAGTAAATATGGGTCACATTTCCTGCACTCGACATAAACTAATAATCAGTTGATGGCTCCTCCGGCAGCCTCATCAACAAGTTCATTTTGATTGGGCACGGATAAAGCTTCAGGCTGAGACATGTGTTGTGTGTGTACATTATCAGAAGACCTAGATTGTTGCTCACTTTGAGGACAGTAAATCTGATCTGGTTTTAAATGACCATAAAAGGGGTTGACGGGACAACCAGCTGGCCAAAATACTGTGTTGTTTAAGTTATCATATCACGTTCAGTTACAGCTATAAGAAAAAACATCTCATTACTTTGTATGCATTCTTGTGACTTGTAGTTGCGTCAGTTAAGTTCATTATTAATATATGACTTGACCTCTTGTTCAGTGATGTCAGGTTCAAAATGTGTAACAAACAAAGCCTTGGTTCTTCTGAGCAGTTTTGAAATAGTTCTTACTGTTGAGCTATTACAGACACCTAACTCAGCTGGCTCGCGAGTCTTAGCACGATCAGAGGAACTGTTCAGTCTGTGTGGGGTCTTGCAACGTCGTCCGGAAACAACCTCAGTATAACCATCAGCTGAACAGTGTCGGCTGCCCTCAGCATTACGGCTTGTCACTTCTGAGGGGGAGGGGGACCACGTGTCTCGTCAGAGCTCTAACTTTTGCTGCTAATGTGTGACATTTGAACCTTTACCAGTATGTAGAGGTGCAGAGTTACCCATTACTTGACCGTAAGAAGGTTTTTTTAAGCTATAACTTTATGTCGACTGTGTGTTGGAAGAGACACAATGTTTGCAGCTAAGCACTTGATTTACAGCATCCATCACACTGCTTATCGCTGTACGCAAGGATAACATTCTCTTCATTAAGGTTTTTCATTTCATTAACGACTATGTCAATTTTACTTGCTAATGATATTATAAGATCCGAAGATTGTTGACTGTTCATACTCACTTTTGGAGATCCATATTCCTTCTGTAACAGTCTGGCTAAAGTTATTAGTAACCATTTGTGTGTTGGTAGCCGTGTTGTCATATTGTCGATAGAATTCAACTGATTCTAAACACAGTACGATGGGAGACTGTTTATTTGGCGACCAGAACATTTCGCTTGACACAACTAATATTGCTGCAGATTTATCTCTTATCTTGCAAGTCCTCATTGTGCTCGGACGCACATTTTTCATGCACACGTGCACTACAGATTCCCACACAGTTCACAAATTCTGGAGACCAAAAAATGGTTTGTTTTTGTTACATATAGAACACTTGTCAATGCTCGAAGGCATGTAATAATACAAAAAATTATATTTTAAGGACGTATCAGTAGCACAGAAGAAACAAAAACACATTTGCTTTGGGAGTCCACACTCGACAAGCTCTAGCCTCTGAATAATAATAATAATAATAATAATAATAATAATAATAAAATACAGGTGTTTCGAGATGAAATAAGAACTTCTGGAAACATTATAATATGGCAATTTATTATTATTAAATAGTTTAGGACATAGCAAAAGTAACAAATGACAAGGAAACTATTATAAGTGGCTATGTTATAACAGAGTACATTAATGCTTATTACGTTAATTCACTTGTCTACCTCACTGATGGCTGTTCCTTACAAATATACATACATATCAACGAGAAGTTCATATAAACATGCTACTGCTTCTAATTTCTCAATTTTAAAATAAACTGAATATAAATTTACATTTTCTGTCCCAACAAACATTTTGTGTACTTCTGTTATTTTTATTACAAACTTTAAAGTGTAAATTGAATTAATTATATTACTGCAGATAGACATTCATAACATTTCAAAAATATGCCATCGATTTTCATTTCATGACTCACATTCGCAAAGTTCTTAATTTTAATTACTCTGAACAGGCAGCAACTCGAGTCAAAATCCTCTACAAATTTTATCACAATACTTACATTGTGTAGACAAAGACATTAATTAAAATGTGAAACAATACTATTAGCATCTGTACACAGTCAATATTGACTTGAGAGTTAGAAGTTTCACAGATATTGTCAACATGATATTGAGGGTTTCAGACGTAGGATAGACAATGAGTCTGTCACTTGACAATATAGGTAGCTTGGTAGAGACAGCCAAGGTACTGCTATGTTTGTGCTCGCTGCACAGAATACATAGAAGTGTGAGAGATAAGCACTACAGTAACTGCTACCAATACAAATATATACAGTAGAACCCATATTAATACAATCCTGAAGAAACTTCACAGTTCTGTTTTTACCAATGAGGTTAATATTAGCAGGTGTTTACAAAACCTCTAAATAAGTGAGTAACTACTTTTTTAGGCTATCCCCAAAACACAAACAATCCTAGCATTACCATGAAATTTTTCTTTACCAGTCGATGCTACATTATTTGAAGTAAATACAGTAGTATAAAGAAATTTAACTGTAACACCACTGTCACAAATTTCTGATTTTATCAAAAGAGAAATAAAACCACTTTTTAACCATGATTACTCCAAATAAGTGGGATTTCACTGGAGATCAGTAACATTCAAAACACACTGAACAATTCAATATTCCTACCGCACTACATAGTATTATAGCCTGCAAGCAGTTGACTGAACTGAATAGTTCAAGTGATGTGGCATGATGTAGAAAGAAATAAAAACCTCATTGCTTGTTCTCAGATCATACATACCGGATAGTACATAATTTTCAGTACACAGCACAGACCCGACAAAGAGAACACGGGGATAACAAAAACAGCTACATAACAAAAGTTTTTTATTTTGGAATCTTCATAAAAATTTTAAAAATTAAATTAATGATTATTAATGTTTGAAAAATGTAATATAAATAATGTGTATTTATATATGAACCAATCTGCTGAAAAGTAAAAAAAAAAAAAAATTAAAAGCCTTGACAGTAGAAGTAACCAAGCTGAGTAAACGTACAAGCAATAGATGCTGGGTTGCAACAAGTGTGAACCTAGATCCTCCGTAATGAACAGGTAGCGTCATGACAAGGCAGCTGACGGAAGAACGAGCATCTAGTGTAGTATTGCAAGACAAGGGGTTTTAATTACTGATGAATTAGTATTTTATGTAATTTTAATTTTATAATATAATCTTTTAAATTGTAATTTTTATTTCAGTGGTCTCGGTTCCAGAAAGGAAGAGTAAAGACGCAGTTATTTGTTTCTCGAATGTTCTAGATAGGGTGTAATGTTTGTTGTTATGGCCAGGTGGTCTTGGTAGGAGGCAGTAGCTTTGTTTTTCTTTTCATGTTCTGGTTTTTTCCGCGGGAGTTTTGACGCAGTTTGTTTTTAATGCATTGTTTCTAGTTTTGTCCTAGAGGGTTGTAGATAATGGAATGAATGACGATGGTCATGCCACCAAACCCAGCCAATGAGAGCACAGCATGTGGCGCCCCTTCGCCCTTCGTTCTGGAATGTTTAGCCTCCACCATTTTTAGTAAAAATTTTGACGCTATCCGGACAGGACGTGCGCGGGGCTGTGGCCCAAGTATTTCCATGAAGTGAAGTTCGGAGTGGATAAGCTTAACATGTACGGGTAGCACCGTGATCTGTATTCTTTAACCTTTCTTTCGGACATTTTGAACTCTACATACAAAATTTGTTTCCGACGGTACATGTAGGCCGTTAGGTGCTAAGAGCCAGTATGGCTACTCGTTCTTCTTCGCCACGTGTGTGTTCACCATGTGCCAACTTTTCCGACTTGGTCTTGTTTAAATCGTCTGATACAGTAGTGCTGCATTTCTGTTTGTAATTTTCTGTGAACTGGATCCACCGTACTAAAACTTGAACAGTGTATTTCGTGCTGATGTAACTGCAACCTAACAAACCAGAAGTCTTGGATTATAGTGAAGTATATTATTTCGGGACAAACCATTTTTCCATTTTAAATCCGCCAGTGTCGGTGAAAATTCTAAATTTGGTCTACAACATAACATAACCTGCAAAAGTATTACGAGTAAATTCCGGGGTACGTAAATACAGATCAAGAGATACGTTCCAGCTTGTAACCTTGCCTTAGTGGTTGGGTTATCATCGAGCTAGTGCACTGGTCTAGGACTGGTGTGCTACATTTGTGGTACCGAATGGGACACAGGTACAATGTGGCGACGAGACGCTACATTTGTTCACCCATCGTGGCCTGTGGACCAAGCGTTACACTAGGTACCCTGCCTACACAACACTTCGGTTGACAGCACTGGACTTTATCCACCGACTGTGTTTTACATCTCAGTAGAACATGCCACAGTGCAGCATGCTCAAATGATTAATTATATTACAGACAAAGTGCAATGGGCAGAGCATTAATCAAAACTATATTATGCAGACTTTTCAGAGTAGTACATCTATTACCGCAAACACAAATAATAAGTCTTGCCAATGCTTAAAAACTCTAAGAGTGCAAAGTATTTCTAGTGAATAGTATTCACTTTGTTCAACCAGTGCAGCACAGTGGAGTTCATATAAACTAAAATGGCTGCTACTACATGTATTTTTGTATTTAATAATTACATAGTTTACTGTTATTCTTGCAAATATATTAATCAAATTTTGTTGCAAGAAATTTTAACGTTTGCCACAAAATTTTTTAAAATTTTGTTACGGGAGCAGAAGAGACTTAACTAAGATAGAAGGCACTGAAATGTCGATTACACTTTTCACATGTTGATAGCATGCACGCAAACTAACTCTACAGGCGCAAGCTCTACGTATGTTCCACTTAAAGATATTAAAATTTGTTGCCAATTGTTTTATTTCACAGCTGCGGCGATTGTAACTGCAGTATGTTGTGTGCTAAAAGACATATTATTTAAATAACTTTAAATTCCAATTAAACATTAACAAGGATTTAACTAATTTCTATATTTCAGGTGTAAAAAACATTTTCCAGCCTCAAATCATCAACTACTAAATTAGGGCTCTACTGCACCATGAATCAGTGTGACTGTTCACATTCCTACTTATGTATATACATATAATATAAAATATGCCTGTTTAAAACAATTCAGAACTTACTGCAAGGCAATTCTATTTCTGGATGGTTCAAGAACCAGGCTTGACAGAGTGCAATGACTACGTCAATGTTCAGTTTGGCCAGGCGAGTCACTAATAACACTTGCTCTCACAATACATTGAGCTGTCACATGTCGCACATACTGCCCGCTTCTATGTAGGTATTTCTGGCTAGGTTCATAACAGAGAAGACAGAGTCTATATCAAGACTGATTACAGGACAATGTGTCACTTTTAAATGTTGGAAGTATCAGAATATAAAGTTAGAATACACCAGTGTTTTAAAAATGCGTAGTTCCAAACATATTTTCCGTCCAAAATTAGTTGAACACAAGACAGGTAAAAATGTTCCTTACCGGTGTGTTTCAGATGGACGTGCACAAATCACATTTTTGAGTGAATTTAGCTGAACATACTGTGCATGAGAAAGGTTTCTCACCACTGTGTATTAGAAGGTGTCGCTACAAATGAGATTTATAACTGAATTTAGCCAGACATACTTGTTGTGAGCTTGACTCGGGTGGTGGACGGCAGTTGGAAGATGGCGGCCGGGACAGGAGGCGTGTGATAACAAGTGGGAGAGCCAATTGAACTTACAACATGGTGGCAGCGGTTAAATCGGATTAACGCCCGTACATTACGTTGAATACTGTAAAAACTTCGTGAAACGGTTACGTGTCGTATGTTATTTAATGGGGATCGTGTGAAGAAAAAGAAATGTCTAGCAAAGACGGTCGGGTCGACGATGATGGACGACAAGACAATGGTGGAGAGGAAGTTGTATCGCGGCGGACAATATTACGTAATCAAGTGAAACCTCCTGGACCTTTAGATTTCACAGACCCGAATGCATGGTTCAGATGGAAAGTACGTTTTAATCGGTATTTGAACCTAAGTGGCCAGGCGAGCTGCAACGATGACGATAAAATTGACTTGCTTATGTACTTGATGGGCGAGAAATCGGACGAAGTCGTAGTTACATTTGATAAACCATTAGCAGGGTGGCAATATGAAAATCTGCTCCTAGCTTTTGACAGACATTTCAAGCCACGAGTGAATGTGATTTTTGAAAGATTTAAATTCAACTCCCGAGTGCAGCTAGTCGGCGAAACAGCAGAAAACTTCATCACAGCCTTGCATAATCTCGCGGAGGCATGTGAATATGGTCCATTAAAAG
>PNEQ01027366.1:0-12623 GCA_003012365.1 Medauroidea extradentata
TTGTGTAGTAATAGTGTTTAGTTTGCAAAGTGGAAGTATAATGTATAGTGCATGATTAATATGTGTGAATGTAGACTAGAAAAGTGTACTTGTGTATTGTGAAATTGTTATTTAGATATTAGATGTAATGTACAATAGTTTGTAATAAGTATGTATTACAGCAGGTGCAATAAATGTTTTCACCAAGTACAAAGTGTAATATTAAAAAAATAAAACGTCCGTTAACACCACCACACCCGCCCCACCTCCCCGGCGGAAAGGGGAACGAAATCAAACGACAGCCTAACGTTGTTCAGACAGAAATATATAGTTAAATACATATTTTCCGTGCATTCACGGGTAGAAATGTACGCAGGTAGGCGCTATTACTTGCTCCCAGCATCCGGCGGTGTAGCAGGAAGCAAATGCAAGGCTGGAGGAGGCCGTTTTGACGATTTGCGAGAATTCCCCCTCCCGCCTCATCACCTCTCCAGAGAAATTGGAGGTGTTGCAAATGCCGAGGCCGTAGAAAAAAAGCCTCCTACAGCAGTGTAAGAGGGCAGAAGGTATGTGCGAGTGTCGGAATCGTCATTTCAAATTGTGTGTGTTGTTTATCGATAATTTCAAGACCAGTTAAGTGTGTGCTGGTGAAAACAAGTGAAACGAAAGTTACCGGCCCAGCGCGTTAACACTGGGCACAACAAAAAATTGTTTAAAGACTCATCAAATGTTCCCCTCCACGGAAATATTTAGTTTTTTTTTTAAGGAGCCGATAATGGTTTTCGGCTCCCACCAAAAGATTTATTTTGTTGGTGACATACATCATATAAAATATCCACGTGGTCCTCCGTCAAAACAGCCTCGTCGGAAGAAGGGGCACCCTAAGCGTCCTGTTCCGGTCGCTCCTGATCGGGTGGCATCTTCGCCTGTAGATGCCGTTGCTGGCCCTTCGGGTTTGGGTCGTACTCCTGGCAAGACGTCGTCGGGCCGTCGGGCTCCTGGTTCGGAGCATGTGGCCTCTACTGACTCGTCGCCTGGTCTTGGTCGGCCACCGAAACCTCCTCTCATTGTGTGTCAGGGGCGTTTGCCATCTTCGGCTCTCCAGGACATCCCTGAGCTGCAGCGCCGTTTTTCTGGCCCTCTTTTGGCGGCTACTTTCCCCAACTCTTCGACCTTCCAGATGGCCAATCGTGATGACCATTTTCGCATGTGTGAACTCTTGCGGTCTTCGGGTGTTCAGTTCCACACGTGGACGTGCCTGTAGGACCGTAACGCCAGGGTGGTTATCCGTGACCTGAATGTGGACACTCCTATTTCAGATATCGAGGATAGTCTGAAAGGTAAAGGTATCTCCTTTACCAAGGTCCTTCGTATGCAGACCAGGGGTAAATTTCCCCAGCCCTTTCCTCTCTTCTTGGAGGTCTTGCAGGGTGTCTCACAATTTAATCAGGTGTTGCACATTACGCATCTGGCGGGTTTGCGGGTGTGCGTCGAGCCATTTAAGGTCAGCAGGTGCTGTGTTTTCGCTGTCAGGGTATTGGGCATACGTCCCACGGTTGCAATGAGCCGGTGCGATGTGTTAAGTGTGCTGGTCCTAATGCTTCCAAAGCCTGTCAGCGCCCTGACACCGAGAAAGCTATTTGCTGTTTGTGTCAGGGGGACCATCCAGCGAATTTTTCTGGCTGTCCTACCCGTGCTCGCCTTATCGCCAATCGGGAGCGTCGCCAGCAGCGCACGTTGCGTTCTCAGCCACGGCCGTCCTCCTCGACTGTTCCTCCGGTGCAGGGTGAGCCCGGTCGTGCTCATGCTTCTGTGGTTGCTGGTGGGACATATGCCCCCGTCTATCCTCCTGTTCTGGAGGTTCCCTCGGGCTCAGCGGACTCTCCTATTAACGCTCTTAAGGATGTTCTGTCCCTGTTGCGACAGTTGAACCTCTGTGCATGACTCTCGGCCTTACGTGATTGCCTCCGGCATTTTATGGCTGCCTCTACCCTTGTTGACAAGTGTGCGGCCCTCCTGGGTGGGTTGGAGGGTATCTTGGCGTCCCTCTCTCCCCCTGCGGAGGATGGTGGCATGCATTCTGGCCCCCTTGCATGAGCGATCTTTGTCTTACGTGGAACTCTAGGTCGGTGGTCGGTCGATCTGAGGATTTGTTTCACCTGCTGTCTTTGCGCCGTCCTATTTTGGTGGCGCTTGTGGAGACGTGCCTAATGCCTGCTGTCCGCTTTTCTGTCCCGGGGTACGTTTGCCACCGTGCGGTCCGGATTGCTGCCCCACGTGGCGGTGTCGCGTTGTTAGTGCATCGCTCCCTTCGTCACCATCACAAGGCTGTTCCACGCCTTGATCACGTGGAAGCGGTGGCTGTTCGTGTCACCGGGAGGTACCCTTCCTTTACTTATGTGGCTGTCTACCTTCGTCCTCACCAGGCATTTCCGTTGCTCGACCTTCAACGTCTCTGTCGTTTGGACACACATCTGGTGTTTGCTGGTGACTTTAATTGCCGCCACGTTTCTTGGCATTGTGCCGTCTCTGACTTTAGAGGCCGGGCTCTTTCGCGGTTGTTGGTGGACGAACAACTGTCCTTTTGGGCTCCACACCGTGCCACGCACGTCCTGGTGCGCGTGGACCATCGGCCTTCCGTCCTTGGTTTTTTCGTGTCGTCTGGTGGTCTCCGTTTCTCTGCCGTCACCACGTGGACTGGACTCGATTCTGACCACCTTCCGGTGTTTGGTGTTCTCCACACACACACGTCTATGGGGCTGTTGGCTATGCTCCTTTCGATTACGCTCGTGCCGATTGGGGTTATTATCGCCGCCTCCTTGATGCCCAACTAGACCTTCGCTCGGTGCCTCGCACTGTGCCCCAGGTGGAAGAGGCTGCTCGGTATCTCACTGAGTCCATTGTTACGGCTGCTGAGGAAGCCATTCCACGCCGTCCGCTCTGTTCCGCCGGCATGCATTTCCCCCGGGCTTTACGTCTCCGGGTTCGTGAACGTGACAGGGCTCGGCATCGGTGGCAGGTTTGTCGGTCTCCGGCCTCTTTGGATGCCTACCTCGCCCTCCGTCGTCAGACGGCTTGGGAAATACACCATTGGCAGGCTTCCCGTCAGTTGGACCGCCTTTGTAGGCTGAACTTTGCTGATGGTTCCGTCTGGCGTTTTCTGCGCCGATTTCGTGGTGCCCCCAGGCTCTTGCCTCCCCTTCTTGATGGGGGCGTTGTCCTCGAAGACCCCGCGGCTAAGGCCGAATGTTTAGCTCGCCATTTTGAGGCTTCTTTCCGGCGTGCTGCTGAGCGCCCTTCGGGTCTTCCTCCTCGATTTTCTTTGGAGGCTTTGGGGCCCCTTCCTCCTGGTCCGGTGGAGGGTCGTTACTTGTGTTCGCCCCGGGGGTTTCGCGTGCCTTGTTTCGGTTGCGGTTTGCTTCGGCTGCCGGCCTCGATCAATTGGGTCCTCCTTTGCTGCGTTCTCTGTCTCGGAAGGCTGTGGTGGCTTTGACCCAGTTTATCAATGGTGTCCTTCTCACGTCGCACTTTCCTTTGCTTTTGCGCCGGGCGGTGGTGGTGCCGGTGCTGAGGAAGGGTGCGTTAGTGGACCGCCCGCCTTCTTATCGTCCGATCGCGCTGCTTTCCGTTCTTTCCAAGGTTGTCGAACGTATTGTTTATGCTCGGTTGGTTCTTATCTCTGATGCCCTCCACCTCCTTCCTGATCTGCAATTTGGGTTTCGCCGCCGGCATTCTGCCATGCATGCCGTGGCCGTGGCTGTTGATTCTATTACCGCTGGCTTTAATGCCAGACAGCATTCTTCGCTGATCTTGTTGGACATCTCCTGAGCATTTGACTCGGTTGACCATTCTGCCTTGTTGTACAAGTTGCAGCGTATGCATGTACCTATCCGACTGCTCCTTATTCTTCGGAGTTTTTTGTCGGACCATACGTTTGTGGTTCGTGTCGAGGGCTGTTGTTCCACAGTTTATCGTGCGGTCATGGGTGTGCCCCAAGGCTCCTTGTTGAGCCCTCTTTTGTTTGCGCTCTTCGTGGCCGATGTTCCCCAGCCTCCGGGCTGCAGGGTGTTGCAATATGCGGACGATACCTCGTTGTTGGTTTCCAGCGATGATGCGGCTGTTTTGCAGGCTCGCACCCAAAGTGGGCTTCGGCAGCTTTTTGCCTATTTTTCTTCGTGGGGTATCTTGATCAATCCTACGAAGATGGCGTGTGTCTTTTTCACCATACGGCGACGGCATCCTCCTCCGCCTTTGTTGGGTACTGTGCTCAGCTGGTCTCCACACGCCGAATATCTCGGTGTCCTGCTGGACTCCACGCTCACGTGGCAACCCCATCTTGCTCGTATTGTTGGTAGGGCGAAATCGGCGCTCTCTCAGTTGCGTCCTGTGCTGGCGCCAGCGTGCCCTTTGTCTCGCGTGGATCGCGTTCGCCTCTGGCGGGCTCTGGTGGTGCCCGTTCTTTTATATGGGGCTGTTGTTTGGGCTTATGTGCCCTCGTCTTCCTTGCGCCCGTTGCATTGGGCGCCCATTCTGACTTGCGCTTCATCCTCGGCTGTCCTCGTCGCACGGCTGTGGCGCGTCTATATGAGATGGCGGGGGTTGACTCTCCTGAGGCTCTTATAGTCCGATTGGCCGTGTCCTTCTTCCGCCAGGCGTCCCGCCACATTAATCCAGCGATTGCTGGCCTAGGGCTCTATGATGTTGCCTTGGCCCGTCCGCATCTGCGGATTCGGGATTTTCTGTTGTTGTGTCCTCCTTAACAGTAGTGTCCATTTTTGCTGTAGCTTATTAGCTGTCTGTGTTTTTGGGCATTGTGTTTGTGTTGCGTCCCTCTGTTTTTGTGTTACGTGCTACGTGACTCTCGAGGTGGTCGTGTGTGGCCTTTGTACCCATCTACTGCTGTTCTTGGGGGTTGGGCGCTCCTTAATTCTTTGTGTTTCTCCGGCCTCACGCCTTGTCTGTTGCTTGCTGGTCCTTTTCTCTGCAGTCTTTTTGTGCTTCTTTATTCTTCTCGTTTCTGTTCTCTTTCGTATCTTCCTTGTTGTCCTGTTGCTATTGTTCCTGTGCCTGTACCTGTGTTTTCCTTCCTTTTCTGTCCTGTACCGGCTCTTGTCTCCTGCTTGATTTACCCCCCAGTTTTCTGGGATCTTGCTTTTTCTTCTTTGCTATGCAGTGTGTTTTTTCTCGTATTCCCTCTACATTTCTTGCTTGATCCTTACCTTTCTCTCCTTGCTGTTTTTATCCTTTTCCTTGATTGTATGGGTAGAAGAGTGTATTCTTCACTGGAATACCCTACTTCTTGACCTGTTTTGTTGTGTACCCCTTTGTTGGGGTACACCTGCAGAATTGCCGTCCATGAAACTAAAAAAAAAACAAAAAAACAATTGCACTTCGGTTGCGCTGACCTCTGCGATTACCCCAAATGTGGGTAACTCGGGCGCGTAATTTTTGGTAGTCGGGACTGCGTTCGCGCTGTCCCGGTGTTAAGATGCTCAGTGTGTTGTGTAGTAATAGTGTTTAGTTTGCAAACTGGAAGTATAATGTAAAGTGCATGATTAATATGTGTGAATGTAGACTAGAAAAGTGTACGTGTGTATTGTGAAATTGTTATTTAGGTATTAGATGTAATGTACAATAGTTTGTAATAAGTATGTATTACAGCAGGTGCAATAAATGTTTTCACCAAGTACAAAGTGTAAGTTAAAAAAAATAAAACGTCCGTTAACACCACCCCCCCCCCCGGGCGGAAAGGGGAACGAAATCAAACGACAGCCTAACATTGTTCGGACAGAAATATATAGTTAAATACATATTTTCCGTGCATTAGCGGGTAGAATTGTATGCAGGTAGGAGCTATTAATTGCTCCCAGCATCCGGCAGTGTAGCAGGAAACAAATGCAAGGCTGGAGGAGGCCGTTTTGACGATTTGCGAGAATTCCCCCTCCCCGCCTCACTCCCTCGCCAGTGAAATTGGAGGTGATGCAAACGCCGAGGCCGTAGAAAAAAAGCCTCCTACAGCAGTTTAAGAGGGCAGAATGTATGTGCGAGTGTCGGAATCGTAATTTCACATCGTGTGTGTTGTTTATCGATAATTAAAAGACCTGTTAAACGTGTGCTGGTGAAAACAAGTGAAACGAAAGTTACCGGCCCAGCACGTTAACACTGGGCACAACAAAAAAAATTGTTTGAAGACTCTGCAAATGTTTCCCTCCATGGAAATATTCAGTTTTTTTTAAAGGGGGCCGAAAGTATCTTCCAGCCCTGACCAAAATATTTGTAGGCTACATGAGCCAATTTATTGAGTAGCGCATGACAAATCAGTACATACAATTACCCATACCGACAACAATGTATCGTTGTGGGCTGGTAATAATGAGGGGGAGCAAAAATGAGGACTGCTGGGTGGCACGGTGAATTGGTGATGGAGAGCATTGCAGGCCGGGATGGAGATAGCGAGCACTATTGTCCAGGCGACGATGGTAGGCGATGAGGAGGTGACAGAAGGTGGTGAGTCAGTGGCGCCCGGCGGTCTTCAGTTCATGATGGCGATGATGATTCTCAGTAGGCGGTGAAGGATGTCGTCGGTGGGGAGGGTGCGGGTGTCAGGAGTAGGCAGGGCCGACGTTAGCCACCGGGATCCCTGGCAGCAAAGTTCGGAAGTCCTTGGTCTGGAGCGGCGTACAGATGGTCGACGCTGAAGAGCGGCCGTCGGGGGTGTGCCGTGGGCGGGGGCGGATCGCCCAATTGCCGGATATAGGGGTGGGAGTGGGTGGAGCACTTGGTGACGAATTTGGTGGTGGCTTTGGACAGAATGGTGAGCAAGTGGGGTAGGCGTGATCGTGCGAGGAGTTTAAGACGGAGTGTGGCACGGGGGAGGCCAAGGAGGAGACGGATACGAAGGAAATACGTGCGGGTTAGAGGGCGAAGGGTATACAGCGAGGAGTGGGACCATGTGGGGCTGGCGTAGGTAAGGATTGGCAAGACGAAGGAGCGGTAGACAGTGAGGCGGGTGTCAAGTGGGGTACCAGAGCGGGGACGAAGGATGGGGGCAAGTTGGGAAAGTACAGCATGAGATTTGGAGACTGAGGAGTCGAAATGGGGGATGAAGGTAAAATGAGAGTCAAGGGTAATGCCAAGGTACCGGGCTGTAGGAGACCAGGGGATAGGGGTCGAGGTGATAGCAGGAGGATGAGAGTGAGAAGGGTGGTAACATGAAAAGAGAATAGAGGATGACTTGGAGTGGTTGAGGGCGATGCCGTGCTGTAGGAATTGGGTGTTGAGATGTGAGGCCGCGACTGAGATGCTCCCCGAGCAGGCGTTCATGGACAGAGGAGGCGAGGAGACAGGTGTCGTCGGCGTATTGGATGAGGAAGGTGCCAGGGGGTGGAACAAGGTCAGAAATGTGGAGGGCGAAGAGGAGGGGGCTGAGGATGGCGCCCTGGGGGACACCAGCAGGAATATGCCGCGGGGCAGAAAGGGTCCCCTCCACACACACCTGGAAGGAGCGACCGTCCAGGTACGAGCAGAGGAGGCGGATCAGGTGGGGGGGAAGAGGGGTGGAGAAGAGGCGGGAGATGAGTTTGGTATGTGGGACTGAATCAAAAGCGCGGGCAAGGTCGAGGAGTAACATGCCCGTGTGTTGCCGTCGGGAGAAGCCATGCACCACCAGGTGCTCTACACGGGCAATGGCATGGGAAGTAGAATGGGATGGGCGAAAACCGAACTGGTGTGGCGGAAGGAGATTGGAGGCAGTGACTGCGGGTAGAAGGCGGGCAAGGATGGCTCTCTCAGCGACCTTAGAGAGAATGGGAAGAAGGGAAATAGGGCGGAGAAGGAGGGGAGACATTGGGGTTTTCCAGGTTTGGGGATGGGAACGACAATAGAGGCTTTCCAGCCAGATGGGAAATGATAAAGGAGAAGGATGGCATTGATAAGGCGAGTGAGGAAGACTACAGCCTTGCGAGGCAAGGCACGCAGAATCGGAGCAGGTAGGTTGTCGGAACCTGGGGCAGTGGAAGGGCGGAGGGAAGCGAGCAAGAGGCGAATTTCGGCAGGAGTTGTGAGGGGGAAGGGCAGGTCGGGAGGAAGAAGAGGAAGAGTGACGTGGGCAGGGAGACGAGGAGGGTGGTCCTCGTCGTCCAAGGACGAGGAGGAGAGATTGGTGGGAGTTGCAGAGACAAAGGTGGAATGAAGGTAAGAGGAGAGGGCGGCGGAACGGTCGAGGGCAGATTCTGCAACGCCGGCAGGTGTGATGAGTGGAGGAATCTGGGTGGGGACAGAACGGAGATGGCGAAGGTGAGACCAGAGGGACCCAGAAGTCGCTGAGAGGGCCTGGAGACGCCGAGTCTCCCGGACGGCGAGCCACCCCGCGACCAGCTACCGACACCTAACGCGTAGTATGACGTATAAGCGTCGATACCACCGGTTGCGAGATGCCTGCCACCGACCGCGGAAATAGTTCCGCAGAGACAAGGCGTCTCGGATGTAGGCTGGGAATGGGGTAGCAGAGAGTGTGCAGGGATTGGTGAGGGGGATGTGGGCATCAGCGGCAGAGGAAATGGCATGAGTGAGGGATAATGCGTGGGAGTCAACATCGGCAGGTGTATGAAAGGAAACAGTCAAGTCAATACTGTCGGATAAGGTGGAGGATAATCCACGCCAGTCGGCACGCGATAAGTCAAAGCAGGGGAGGTGTGGATTGGTAAAGGGGAAGTAGTGAATTGAAAAATGGACCGGGAGGTGATCGGAGGAGTCAGAAGTTGAAGTGCGGAGGTCAGACAGGACCGGGAGGTTAGAGGAAAGAGCGAGGTCAATAATACTGGGAAGACGCAGAAGTTCGGAGGGGAAAAAGGTAGGTGTAGTGGGAGCATGGAGAGAGAGGTGGGAATTCCAGAGGAAGCGATGGAGGGAAGTCCCCCTCCGATTGGAGACGGGACAGCCCCATGCGGGATGGGTAGCATTAAAGTCCACGGCCATCACGACGTGTACATCGAGGCAACCGAGTGCTTCAATGTCGGTGACAGGGAAGGGGAATTGAGGGGGCAAGTAGACAGAGATAAGGGTGAGGGCGTAAGGAGCACCATGAACCCGCACGGCGACCGCCTCAGTCGCAGCAGAGGGAAATAGGGGAACGGAACAGGAGTGCCACGCCACCACCCCGGCCGTCACGGTCGGCGCGATAAATGACATACCCAGGGATGGAGAGGGGAGTGGTAGGATGAAGCCAGGTTTCGGTAAGGAACACGACATTGGGAGAGTGAGAAAGGAGAAGAGAGTGGAGTTCATGCAGTTTGGGGAGAAGGGAAAAGGTATTCCAAGTGAAAGCCCTAAGGGGAAGGGCCATTAAGGACAGAGGGAGGGCCTGCAAAAGGACATCTAGTTTTTCGGCAGAACGGGCGCGGGAAAATGCAAGAAGAGTGCGGCGGATGATGGGGAGGTAAGAGCGAAAAAAGGCGAGAAAGTCCTGAAACATGGTGGAGATAGAAGGTTGATCATCGGGAGGAGAAGGGTGGTGAGAGGGTGGAGGAGGCAAGATAGTTGAGGAGGCATTAGGGCGAGATGCGAGGGGTGTAGATGAGAGAGTCTCGGGAGGAGTAGGAGTGGAGGTGAGAGACAGCGGTTTGGTCCATGCGTTAGTGCGAGGTGCGGGGAAAGTGGAGTGAGAGGTGACATCAGGGACAGGTGGGCGAACAGGGGGAGCATCAGGGGTAGAGCGGGTAGGCGCAGACAGTGGGTGACGACGGAGGTAAGCCTGGATAGAAGGACAGGTGAGGGAAGTGACAATATGGGCACCGCCGCAGTTGACACACTTACGCTCCGACGGCTTCGCCTTGCAGGTGCGGCTCCAGTGGTCCTTTCCACACTTTAAGCATGCCAGGTCCCGGTGGCATCGAGTTGAAGAGTGGCCCAGCCCCTGACACCTGTAGCACTGGGGCACCCTCCCAGAGCCTCGGTACCTCTCGACGGATACCACCCAGCAGCATAAGGTCTTGAGTCGGTAAAAAGTTGCTGCACCCCGAGTCGAGTAGTGGAGACCAGAAACGGTTGAGATGTGGTGGTAGGAGACACCCGCATTTTAGTTACAGTGCCAACCGGAAAGTCAATATCTAGGAGTTGTGTACGGAGTTCTTCAAGGGTAACGGTTAGAGGAAGGCGGCGGATAACGATACTGTCAACTTTTTCGTCATGGCGTAAGGAAGTGAAGGGTCGATAGCCGAGGGAAGCCAGTTTCTGAAACAGGAATTCATGGTCTTGGGAGTTATCGGTGTAAAAGGACGTACGGTCTCCAACAGAGGTTATACGGAGGTTTCCTTTGAGGTCCTTTTCGAGGCGGGCAGCAGAGAGGAATGGTTTGGAAGCAGGTGATACTAGACAGGAGATGGGAGGCATTCGGGTGGGTTTGACAGGAGCTGGAGGAGGTGGCAGACACAGGTGTGAAGTAGAAGGAGAGGGTTGTGAAGTGTTAGAGTCAAAGGTAGATGGGCGTGCGGGAAGGGAGTGGTTGGCACGGTCAGGGGGTGCAGCACGAGTGTCGGAAACAGAGTCCATGAACGCGGAAGAGGTATCTGTCAGTGGGTCAAACCTATTAGTAAGGGCCACATTGTTGTCGGTAGAGTGTGACGGGCGGGCCTACGGGCCGACTTCTTCGGGATGACAAAGCCATCCAGTTCATCAGCCGGTTCAGCCGGGGAGGGGAGGTCGGTCTGAGACGTCCGCATGGCCTGGTCATCTGCAGCAGGATCTGCTCCGATGTCTTCAACGATGACCTCTTGGTCGGAAACCGCAGTGCTGGCGGCGACGTTGGAAGGTGCAGAAGAGGGGGCCGACGTCGCGACAGATGCAGATGAGTGGGCCACAGAGGAGGGCAGCAACGGCGGAATTGGAGAGAACATGTGAGTCGGCAACGGCTGAAACGCAGGGGGATATTGAGAATCATGAGAATAATGATAGAGCGGCTGTGAGGGCTGAGAAGGCAGGTAGTAGAACTGTTGCGATGTAGGCAAAGGTGCAGAAAGTGGGCGTGGCGGCTGAAATGGAGGGGGATATTGACTATCAAGAACATGAGAACCAGCAAGTGAAAACAACGGAGTCGGACGGAAATGAGGTGATGCAAACTGGTGACCTCCTGTTGTAGTAGAGGTCAGGCTGTAACAGAAGATCGGAGGCGGTGTCTGATGGGGAGGATGGAAGGCACCCTGCTGTTGAGAAGGAGAGGCGAAGTGGTGTGAAGATGGCAGAACAGCCTGCGTCTGCGTCAAGGTAGGAGAAGTCGAGGCGGTGGTAACAACGGTAGCAACCTGAGCAGCAGGAGCGGCAGCAGAGCCGGTCGAAGGATGGGCCGAAACGGCTGAAGAGGCGGTAGAATGGGGGGTAGGCTGAGATGCAGAGCGGTAAGAGTGGGATAGATGCAACATCTTGTCTCGGAGCATACTGACAGATGGGTTGTCTGGGAGACCTCGAAGAGTGTGCTCCAACCAGAGGCGGCGATCTTGGACCTGTTGGTGTTCGGCCTGATCACCCATAAGGTCAGGCATGTCAGGCAGTACATCGGTAGATTTCATGTCAGTTGTCTGTTGCGAATTAGTCGGAGATCGGTCTCTGATGTCGGACGTTTCTGTCGAGTCGGAAGCTGAACCGTCGCGGCTTTTAGTCCGGGAGGTTGGCGACGTCGCTGAACAGCGACCACGAGACTGTGAGCGGCTTTTCCGTCGACTCTGGGTGGCAGTGCGAGGGTCCCGAGGGATCTCG
This sequence comes from Medauroidea extradentata, assembly GCA_003012365.1. Taxonomy (NCBI): domain Eukaryota; kingdom Metazoa; phylum Arthropoda; class Insecta; order Phasmatodea; family Phasmatidae; genus Medauroidea; species Medauroidea extradentata. The sequence continues at coordinate 11,728 of PNEQ01027366.1, forward strand.
AACCCCGAGAGGGACACCGAGTACGTCGTAAATCCTGGGCCACTCCCTGAAGCATCCTGGCACGGAGCAGTGGTAGAGGAATTCTCAGCTGGCATCATCAGTGGGGACTGTTTTGAATAAGTCCTTAGTGGGGTGTTTGAGGGGGGAGCTACCTCGGCCGAAGGCCACCGTCCCGACTCCCCTCCGCTCAGGTCAGGCTTCGTCGGGTCAGGGTCCATCTCAGACCCTGCCTTCCACCCTCCCTATAAGCTGGGAGCAGGCGAGCATTTACAAAAATATTCTTAAAAATAAGAATCTGTAATGGTACAGAAAATAGAGAGTAATTAGTACACACACTCTGTGACCCAAGTTGAAAGAAAAACAGTTAGTTAAAATCTGCACAGCACGCTTTAGTTTCTTTCCTTCGCCTAAGTATCACCCCAAATCAACAACAGATGGCGTTGGAAGGGAAACCAGAGCGTGATTGAAACAGTCAAAATATGTTGTATATAGGCTTTTGTGTAAAGTGTTACATTAATGGTGAAAAAATTGTGTATGCAGGAAGTTGTAAAGTGTTGTTTGTAGATACTATGCCGATAAAGATGCAGTGTTTCGCTTTATTCCATTAGGTAATTATCTTTAGATCGATTAAAACATGTATATTTCGCATGGGAAGCATGTAAACGAAGCAATACCTTCGCTCGCGAGTGGACTACGTGGTATCTGCGACAGTCCCGCGCCATCTATCCGCCGACGGTCGTACTATACAGAAGGGATTGCTATGCGTGTTGTGGGGTTGTAAGGGGCGACTATGCGAAGTAAATAGTGTAAGTTGAGTACTAAGATGTGCGGAAAAGAATAGCAATGCACCAACATTTTCATTTTTAGTAGAAAATGCAGCTTATTGAGATTGCTGG
>PNEQ01027367.1:0-12624 GCA_003012365.1 Medauroidea extradentata
GTTGAAACATATTCCAAAGTCTGTGTAAATATATGTTGAAAGAGTTAAACCGTTTAGAATGCTGCGTAAGAAGGCGGCAACCAGTGAAATCGAACGTAGCTCCGTCGCTAGCGCGCCGCGAGCAGAATTCAAGCCGGTTGCGGGTGGGTAGGCAGCCCACTTGCCAGTTCTGTGTTGAATCGAAACACACTGTACAGTGGGGTCCTGGTAGGAGATATTCCTCGGTGCAAGATTGGCAAGCGAGGGTGCAGTGAGTTAGAGCCACGCTCGACCCTGAAGGTGCTGAAGAAGACGGTAGAGGATCCCGCGGTCGTTTGTGATGCACCTGCTGTGCCCGATGCTACCTCGCATATTAATGTCCACCACTTCCCGCCCCTCCCCCACCACCTTCTTGCTGACGCGAATGCCAAGCGGCGCCGCGAGTCGTCGGTACGCATGCGTCGTCTTTTGTCATGGTCGCCGTCCGCCCGCCGTCTCGGCCCATCTTTCACTTTGGTCGTCCTCCACCAACTACCTCCTTGCCCAGGTCACTTCTTCATTACACCGCGATCAAATTGTAACTCGCGCTGCAAAAGAAACGTAAGAAAGCCCAGGCAATAGTGATTCATGAAACCGTAACAGCTGCCCAAATTAAAGTAAGCCTCATATTATCACCCCCCCCCCCTTGTAATATAGTTGTCTAGGAAACGAACAGTATACATGTACTATTATTGAAAAATGAAAATCGTCCACCTTCGGCACGGTTACGTAGTGTAAGGCCGGGTAAAGTTTGTGCCGGTTGCCTGACTAGCGAGACGTGAATGTCGCCCACCGGCCCGAATAATGAATGAGGTGAGGTGGGACGTGAGTGTGAAGCAGCGACGAAATGAGAGAGACGGGGAAAACGGGAGTTTCCTGAGAAAACCCGCCGCCCAACGGTTGCCGGTTTCCGCAAGCGAAAACACTGCGACCAAACCTGCCTTGGGTCGAACCCGGGTCGCCTAGTGGTGGCAAGATGTCTGACCCTCGACCCCCGCGGCTGCTACATGCACTACTATTTACAACCCTAATAATATAATTAATAGAGCTCTTGTTATTTCAACATGGTCGCTACACAAGAGTCTAACTTGCATGTCAACACTACCTGCCACTCTTGTACATTTACAGGCAACTGTTGCCCAGCTGGGAATGAAGCAGATTGTTGTGGATTCGCCCTATCCCTTCCTTTATCCACAGAAAAAAAAATTATAAATTGTAAAATAGTTATTTAGACTCATTATCTTGTCAAGCGTGTCCACACATTTCCGTGTGATTTTATACTAGTGTACAATAAATAGGTAGCTATAATGTATGGTGTACTCTTCCTTGTTACTCCAGAATTAAGTCTGCACCTAAACACTTTCCAAGAAAATATCACAAAAATATTTTATTATGCATTTCATCAACTAAGGTCAAACAGACGAGAAGACGTGAAGAATATTGTTCTTCTTGCTTTAAATACTAAACAGTCTCAAATAACATATCTTGAAGATATTTTTCGAAACGTACAGTAGTTTCATTTCGTCGACATTAAGGTCACTTCAGACGGGACCATTGGTTCAGACTAGAAACAGGAAGGTATCTGCTATCACAGCACACGCCTGGAGTGATATCGGTAAACCACGAGAAACTGAAACCAAGATGGCCGGACTGGGAATAAAACCCGTGACGTTCCGAATGCGATTACAGTGTTTCGCTATTACGCAAGCTCACTCGACGGAATGGCTACAGACGTCCAGGAAACTACTGGCACTGGCATTATCTCAAAATTTCAAAAATGTGTTCGCCTAACGGCGGGTGAACCTAGCTGCCAAGATTTCTGCATGCCTGTAGGGTCGCCCATGTTACTACAGGTAAATCAGTCCTCCTACTGTTCGAAAGGTCTGTGGTAAATGTACCATTTTAGGACATCACACATTAGTGTAAATATATTTTACATATTACGACGTTTCTCTCGAATACACAGCAGTAACAAATATTTGTACTTTTACCCCCACAACCTTGTCAATCAACTATGAACACTTTCTATAGCCATGTTGATTAATGTCTTATAAATACAGCAAACTTTTCTTTAAATGTTGATCACGACGTACTGAGTTTATGTTTATTAGAGTGCTCAGCTTCGGTAACATAAATTGTACTTAACAAACTTTTGTAAACTTCTCTTTGAATAAAATTTTGTAAACTTGTCTCGCAAAATTGTTTTAAACTTAACGGAAAAAATTGTGACAAATTTGGCAAAGAATACAAAATGTTTGCTACGTCTTTATATTTTCCAGTGATTACTTGTAAATTTTACGATAATTAGGTTATATATTTTTAATTTCACTAAGTAAATGTTGTAATTGTTTTCTGAAAATATCACTTTTAAATTAAAAACAAATTTTTACGTTCTGATTATTGAATGTTTATTTAAAGATTCCTAATATTTAGAGACACTGGAAAATCGCGAAAATGTTTAGTATAGTCTCCAATAAACTATAGTATATTAACCGTGACACGTGTGAACAGTTTTGTGGCGAATCACACCCGCTGTGTGTTCAAGCTGTACCGTTCTAACTTGGCCTGTTGTAGAGAGAAGCAATGCTTCAAATAAACTGTAGCCAATATAGATACAAAACATTCAGTGTTATATACAGCATGTTGGAGCCTAGCAAGTAGTGAACTATTCCCGCGATTTTCCCGGTCTCTACTAATATTATAAAATTGTGAATAACATTTCCTGTATTTATGCTATAAATTTTTCATTTCATATTATTCACTTAAATCTGCTGCTTCTATCTAACATATACTGTGTGTTTAGCAATACGGAAAGACTAACAGATTTTTTTTTCGAAAACAATTGTGGATGGACTTTGAGTGAGCAAGCAATAACGCACCTACAGTAGGCCCTATATATTATCTACGACGTAATAATCTTGTCCGCCATATCAGATAGCAAAACAGTTAGTTGTCCTTTTACACGGTAGTAATTTATCATGTAGTAGTTAAAGTATGGTTTTGTGTAGAACGAGTACTAATCTTAAAATTGGTCCGTGGTTCTAGGAGCGCGAAATCAATTAATTTAGCTCCGGTACAAAATTTGGCAGATACAGAATCATTTATCTTTCGACCGGGTATTACTTGAATAATTATTATGTTTATAAACTAGTTTTATATTCTCTACAAATGATTGGCGAGTGAATTTCCTGGGGAGAGAGTCTTCAGTGTACTGTATCTCCCAAACATCTGCATCATCCATGCTCCGCTGTAAATTACACAGCTTGCAGGCCAGTTGAGAAGTAATGGGTAACCGTCGCGGGAACTTAATCAACACATAATATCGTATTCTTGTTCACTGGATCCGTGACAACGTCCTCTACCATGAGCACGGCGCAAGGTAACACACTGGGCTTGCATGCAGCAGGTCCCGGGTTAGATTTCGGCCTCCAGTCATCCTGACCTTTATTCCGTGGTTTCCGAAGACGCTGTAGGTGAATATTGGGTTGGTTCCATAAAAAAATCCATGGCTGATTCCTACCTCAGCTTCTGCCATTGTGTCCAATTGTGATTAATGACCTCGCTGTCGACGAGACGTAAAGTCCACTTACCTAACTGTACCTCTCCAATGGGCGTGAAACAAAGAAACAAGAAAAGGGCTATTTGCCATGCTTTTCACACAACCATGAGAACCAAGTGAAGAAGTCTCATTTAGGACTTTCCTGCACTTATGATTTACGATACTAGTTCCTGCAAGAATCACTGAGACACCAACTGCTCTAAACATGAAGAAAACCAGCACACATAGTTGGTATCACTTGTTTTAACAGTATTTAGAGATAATAAAGGTTTAGTAAACAGGTACATGAAACAATAGAGTAAGTAACTGATTAGTAAATAGTGTATGCGTTTGGTACCCTAGTCTGGGCATCCCACATCAGTTTTGACAGACTTATGAACTGGGCACCAGTATGCGTCTGCAGAAGAACGAAGGATGACATAAAATTAGTACTTATATTGCGACGGGTGGGGGGGACGAGAGAAACTCCTCCCTCCCCCTCCCAGAGCTATGGCAACTTCAACGTTCACTACGTTTTTCACAAGCGAACCCGCACTGATATGGTAGGAGGCAAGTGGTCTAACCACTACATTGCCTCGTCCCCCCCCCTTTTTTTATATTACGACGTAAGACAATATGACGCTACCTCTTATGATGATGATATTAAATATCGTGTTCAAAACCTACACGATGTTTCATTGGTGAATATAGACTACATCATACTTAGTTAAAAACTTTGAACTTCTATTACACATAGACATACATTGAAATTAATTGAAATATACTTAATTATTCATTATTAAGTTCAAGTTTTACAAAATGATATAATACGTTACACTTACTGTCTGAAATACTTATTTTGTCACACTGCATTAACTCTTCCCCTCACCTCTCGAGGAAAAAAAAAGAGTCATCAAATGTAGACTACATTAGCAAAAGGGTCACGTGTCTTCCACTCGCACAAGAAGAATGAAGTGATAAATACCAAAGTGGTATTCAATTAATATGTAAAGGAGTTTATGAAAAGTAACCTGCTGGTGTTCTGTAAGTTAGGTTGGTCACATGACGAAGTTTTGTCCAGCACTAGGTTATCTCGCCTGCAAGTAATTCAAGGTTATTAACATGGCGTGAATTCGGAATAAGCCTACATATTTTGTACATCCGTTAGGAATTTTACTAAGTAAGACGACCGTAGCATTCTTTACACGTTATCTTACTTGTATTAGATATCACCGTTTCGCGCTTTTTTCTTCAGTGTTTTGTACACAGTGCATTCAGCTTCCTGTGTCTACTGTTTACATTTTACTCGCGCCATTCGGCTATTTCGTCTAACAGCAGATAACACTGCTCTCGAGCAGGGATAAGGTGGTTACACGAATAAAAACTTTAAACATTTTACTTTGCAGTAGCTTTCAATACATGGCTTCTTACGGAGTTGTACACGATGAAGTCGGCAAGCAGTCTTGACTTTACGTTATCGAAAAATTGAAAACCTAAAGTCAAAGACAAAATGGTCGTTCGTAGAGAATCAATAAATATGTTTGTTATTATTAAAAATCTTTATTTCTAAGTATCGTTTTGTAATGATGTCGTGGAATTAAGTTACGTTTAAATTGAAACGTGATATTTAAATGTACTCCGAGAACTTTGTAAAAGCGTTATTTAAGTATTCTTAAGTGAACTGTAAGTTACGTTTACATGCAAAATAATTTAAACTACGGTAAATATTTTTAATAAGTATGGCCTATTTTTTTATTATTTAAGTACCGTAAGCGGGGTGATTTTGGACACGTGCGATGACTTTCGGTCACTCTTAAACAATTTTTATTTTCCATTATTGTCAGCTGTGAGTAAATATTGATTAAATGTCCCGTAACTATATATTGTTCAGAATTTCTCGCAGGTTACTGTCTTTATTCAGGGATACCATATATGCTAAAAATTATTTTTTGTAATATCCTTAAGTCACCCCACGTGTTCAAAGGTACGCCCGCTTACTGTTATAGCAAATAGGTACGTAATAATTTATAAGACAATATTTATGTTTGAAAAATGTTCTTAATTGTTTTTAAACTGTCGTTACCTTAACTTCGCGTTTGTATTCTCGATTGACAAAATACTTAAAATTAGCAAAACCGTTAAGTCAAATGCAAAAAGGGTTTAATTCTGTTTCTGCCTTTAGCAGTGAGTAGTGCAATATTGATTGATTATACGCTTGAAAACTTAAGTTACTGTTTGAACATTTCAAGCTGAAATTTAACCCTCTCCCGGCTAACTTCCGGTTTGTTATAAACTTCTTAAGAGACTTATGCACCTGACGCATGAACGGTGTTGTAGTATGCCGCGCATTTTCTATTCTATGCTAAGCTCCTTAACTTATTCACAATATGTTTACCTACGAAAAGAACACACAGTTCAAACTATGCTTCTATCATTTTAAAAATGCAACATGCTTATTAGAAACATGTTTTAGGGCCCCTCAAAATGGCTAAAAACGGTTTTTTTAGACTGCCGTAACTGGAAAAATACCACCCGGATTCGTAAAGCTCAACGTTAGAAGCATGCGTTGGTCTTTACTTCAAACTTTCCTCTAATAATATTCTAGGGTCGCCACTTTAAGTCCCGTAGTAAAAAGACAAGTAGGAAAACACTGCACGCCAGTTTGGCGTGCCGCGAATAGAAGCGATGTTGTTACCGTCGAGTGTGGAAAGTTGAACTTTATCACTTCACTGTCTTCGCACATCAAACGTGGAAAATTACACCCGGTACGTAGCCCTCTTAAGGTCGCTGCTATCCTGGGGGTACTCTTGGTGACAATACAAGTACAGGGATTATTTACATGTTAAAATTATATTCGGTGGGGCTCAACAACTTTTCGCGATAACATTTCCGTGGAAAACTGACTGCACGAACAGAAATATGGGGAAAGAAATTACGTAGGTGTTTTCAAGTGTATTTTTTATTAAAGTGCTGTGCTTATTTGCTCACATTTTTCAGAGTATTGCAAAAAGCCTAAAAGCAATGCGGGCCACACCAAGAACAGCAAAAATCAATAATGTCACGTATGTAGGTTCAACAGGTACTAGGTAAGATAATTAAGCATGTACATTCCTATCCTTGCATTCGCCAGGGGTCTATTCGAAAATTAAGTATCCACGCGTTCCCCAACGTGCCGTGGCCAACGAGATGCCAGCACTGCTGTCACAATCCTCACAGCCGATCAGCGACTGAACAGCTAACATGAAAGGGACCGCTTCTGTATACTTGCCTATTCTGTGGCCATGTTCTAGCACGACGAGCTTACGGATAGGTAGGTCTTTTATCCGCGTGGCTAGGGCAGCGTGCGGTGGCGCTTACCAAGCGAGCCGCCGAGAACGCAATAGCGCGCGTGCGTGGAGCTACTCGCCTGCCCTCTAGCGGCGGCCGCGGCAAACACGCCGCTTGCAGTTAAATATACAGCGCACTCTGAACCTGTATGGCACTTAACAAAATCCACGCTTGGGATTTCGCTACGCGAATTTTCGTAAGCGATCTGGTCTAACTGTATAAATAATCAGTGCGGCTTCACGCATGGAATAAAAGGCAACCACTCATACCACGGAGCCCTTGAGGTTTCACGAAGAAAGCAGTTTCTCTTCTGATTAATATTCTTGGATCATTGAAGAAATCTATCGAAGGGTGGAGGCATTATCTTAAACAAGGCCCCAGCAATGTAAGAGGAGGGAAGGGGCATTATGCCCTGGGCCCGTTGCTCTAAACTCTTAGAAAAAGTTAGATTCGTTCACTTTCCAGCTGTAAATTACGTCTGTATTAACATTGTTACTATACTTATATGGTTGTTCATACAAAATGTCATTTCATTACGTTTACAATAATTAAAAATAATTGTTAGCAAATAATTTGTCTTAAAATTGTTATTCAGACATTAGAGGCCCCGAACAGTTCTCTACCCCAGGCCTCCAAAAACCTTGCTGAGGGCTTGGTATCAAAATCTATATATTCACACGTTGGGCTCAATTTAAAAAAAAAAGAAGAAAGACACTAACAACAATAATTAATGCGTGGTACATGCCAAGTACGTTTGTTAATTAGTATGGCTTCCTTATTTTCATTTCCGTTATTACGACTGTAAGATGTAAGAAACTGTCAATCCGCGTGCATTTTGTGGAGTAAACGTATCTTGGATAGCAGTCAAACATCTGGAGGTAAATAGGATATCAATTTGATAGTTACGGTATATCATGGATGTTCCACATATATCCACAATGCCCCATTCATATATCTAATGGATAGTTTTTAGATCATATTGTGCTGTGTGGAGTGTAAGTGCTTGCATGACAAGTTTTGCGTTTTAGAAACGTAACTGCTTCAAACATGGCACTGAAGATAACATATTTAGTACTGCATACAATTATTTAAAACAAAACAACAAAAGGAAATATATTTATTTTAGATAATAACATTGCAAGGTTCCCTACGTAAATGTGTAATTCTCATTACAGTCATTTTATATGTTTAATTTGTAGCTTATGTGTACATGTATGTGTATATGTATGTGTGTATCATGTACACGCACAGGCACATACATACATACATACATATAAAGTGTCCAGAAAAAAACGCCTAATGAAAACACCACGCGAATCCTGAGCTAAATTGGAGACGAAAATGTCAGTGGCAAAATGTTGTACGACATTTTATGTGCGCAATGTGGCAACACTACACGGAGATAGCCCCCTCTTGCGCTCCACGATCAGGCAATATTTCATGTATGTTAAGTCATGTAAACATAGAATCATGTTTGTACTGCTCAAGATTTTAACCTGGACAACTAATACGTAGATGTCTATGGAGTGCAAGAGGGGATTATGTACAGTAATAATATGTTGCCCCATTGTGGAAATATACGATGACTATATAGGACGCCAGGCTTTAAGTATAAAGATTTAAAAAATTAGTTTGTTCTCGTAAAAAACTGATTCTTTTATTATATATAAATAATTTTCAATTTTGTATTGATTTGCCAGAAATCTATTTGAAATTTAAATTTCCGCAAGGAACGTATAGTTTACGATCCATTTTCCTCTAACTGGAACAGTTCCAATCCCAACTTTTTATCTGATTAGCAAGACATTCCAGGAGCAGCTTCTTGCTTCTCAATATTTCCCCCCTCCAAATACTTCCCCCTAACTCGTTACACCTTTTAAATCCCTAAACAGTTTCATTTATGGATTTCAAAACACGAACTGCGTAGAGGTCAGTTTAAGGTTTTTTGTTTGCACAAATCCCTTTCGTGGTGCTGTTACGATATGGCCTGCCTAGCAGACCGGACAGCGAGAGAGGGTCGTGCTGGATTAGACATAGCATTGGGAAACCAAGGTAGACAACACTCATCTCACCCCTCTCGTAGTGCCGCAATAATGAGGACAAGCATGGCGATATAATGCCTTGTTATCATGTAAACCAGGTCTGTCGCTCTCCAGCGCTCGCCCGATCAACAACAGTCCAGCTCTCCTCCGGGGCTCTAGGGTCGAGTCCCGGCGGGGGCGTGTTCGTCAGTCGATGCCGTCTACCTCATCAATCCAGCTTTCGGTAAGGTCGTCAGATCTAGTAAGGTGGCAGCAACCTCGACTAAATTTAATACATTAATAATTCATAATATTTTACTCCCCTCCTAAATTAGTGTAACACATTGTAACCGTTTTTGTATTCCGAATATCTGCCATTCTAACAGAGTAAATGTCTGAGTCATTTAACCCTAAATAACCACTTTAATAAACCCGCAGTGAAGAAACCATCTAAATAGCACCAACAACTTTGTATAGTAAATGTTGTAGCAGTGCGACGAAACCAATTCAGTTTGACACACCACCCTCTAGGATAGCGATTGCAATGCTGCCTGGTGAGGAACCGGACAACAATTCCTTCTCCACGAGTCTCGTCCCGGATCGTAACTGCAAATAGTAGAGTACAGACGTGATATTGTCGGATGGTATCGATAGTCCAAAATGGTCGGTTGATCGGCACTCACCCCACATGTTCCAGCATACAAAGTAAGCAAGAACATATGAATCGTAGACATTTTCGGACAGGTAGACATCGGGAAGTGAGACGACCCGTCCAGTTTCAACTATATCATAAACATCTGTGTTAGAGATGATGGTTTATCGCAGGAAAACTTGACTGTATGCTGGTTTCAACGTATGTTAAGCTTTCCATAAGATCACTGCTTTTCGCATGTACGTAGTTATTTGCAACACATATGATTGTGAGATGTACGTCTGACACAACGTAGCTGTCTGCCGACCAATAACAAGCATCAAATATTACAATAACGGGATTCTTATTGGCTCAGTCAAATAGGGCAACAGCTCCACGTACAAACGAAAGCCAGTAATCTTCTGGTAAGCTGGCCGTCCGTTGAAACCTAGCAAAACGTCGAGTTTTCCCGCGATAAACCATCATCTCTAGGTATTTTATACGCAATTTACAACATTTTATTGAAGTAGTCCCTCAATTCTGAGAGGCTCATTTATTGGGCCAACAGCCAATGACGAACTACAGCCCGATGGTTGACCTATAGGTTGTTAAAACTCAGCAGGTTATCGAATCGTATGAGCCTGTGATTGAGTACGCAGGTTATTAATGGGAGTGCATTCACTTATGCACTTGAAGGACTTGTGACTTGCTTCATTATTTGTACAATGAGTGGTTTCCCCATTTGACCAGCTATCACACGTAGCCTATAAGAATGTTATTATTACACGAAAAAATGTTTTGTGGCAGATACAAAATATTTTGTGGGTATTTGCCCTGAAAAATTTATTTTGTGACCACTAAAAAAATAATTTTGCTGTCATCTCTGAAATATTGTTCTCGTCAAAAACTGGTTTTGTGTTTTACTACAAAATCATTTAATAGGGAAGACTTCCAACAAAATTTTTTTCGTAGTGTAAGTGGCCAGAAAATTCATGTCTGAAGCCACTTGATCCAATCGGTACACGGATCAAAGTAACAACATTTAACATTCATATTTAGGCACAAAATATATTCGAGGGAAACACGCTACCCGCGACATTATTTACGCGGTAAACTTGGATGTAGTGAACACAACAAGTGAATGTCTCTTCGCGTCTCACCTCGCCTACCCAACCCACAACTAGTGTGCGCATAACAGAGTCATACGCTTTATAATGAAGGATGTTATTAATTCATGTTGCGAGCGTGCATTCTGCTGTCTGTCCGACAGATAAAATCACGCCGCGTGTTGACGGTGGGGGGGAGAGAGGTAGGAGACTCGGCGCATCACATCCAGCATGCAGATTGCAATCTCAGCGCCACTACTGTTGGCTCAACAACACAGCTCCACAGCGTGCATTCACACGAGACTGCTGTAGAATATCAGGTACCCGCAGCGGACCATGACGGATTGCTTGAGATGTTTAACGTGGACGTCTGTCCTGGCCCGCCAAACAGTGTGCACACTTACAGTCCAAACTACGTAGTGTGTAAAGCCCAGTTTACCCCGAAAAGTAACAATTTACGATGTTAATTACAAAATGTTAGTTACAAAAAAAAATTATCAACAAATTATAAGCTATGGTAGACTATTTTACAGCAACGCTGATAGCAAATGTACTACAGTATTAACATTGCTGAAAACACCAAGGTTATTAACAAAGTTGTAAGAATTATGAACGGATGTTAATAGCCACGTTAATGACAAAAATGACTACAACACTGCTGACAACATCGCTATTAACATTTGTTATCAACATCCTTTTATCTAGACCGCCCTATAATGGGTCGGAAAAATAACGTTATCAACAGTGTCGGTGACAAAGTTATTAACATGTTTTAAAATTCATAACTTTTGTTACTGACAAATGTTTTCAAAAAATGTCGGTAACAAATGTTAACATTTTTTTATAAATATTAACAACGTTTATAACACAATGTTGGCAACAATATTGATAACATGATGTCAAAAATTTTCAAGCACTTTTACAACATTGTTAATAACTTGTTGAAAACGCGTGTTATTAGCAATGTTATCTTTGCTGTAAACTATGCTTTAATCTTGCTACTCTCTAAAAATTGTTAGTGAAATTTACATGTAGCCTTTGTAAAATTACAATTACTTTCCTTACCAAATTATTATGTGTAGAGCTTTAAGGATTACTTTGCAAATATACATAGAAAAATTTGGTACACAGCTTAAATCACGGGTTTGTCGGAAATGATCAAAATATATACATATCTAAAATTAAGTGCCACACTAACTCACTCACTCAACGCACAGCGCAAACTGCTGGACCTAGAAAAATGAAATTTCGAGGGTGGCTTCGCCTTGTGCCGTAGGCACCCACTAAGAAGATATTTTCAGAAATTCGAAAACCAAGTGGGTGAAAAAGGGTGAAACGTGTTTTCAATGTAACCTCACTAACTCTTAAACTCGTTGAGATGTTAAGGTGACTTTTGCTTCAGAATGAAGCTTAAAATAATTCACAGTACCTAATTTTAAAATTTTTTGAAATTTGAAAGTTAAAAGGGTGAAAAAACGTAAGATACATTTTCAGTCAGTCCTCGCTAACTCTTGAATCTGTTGAGATACGGAGGTTGTTTTTCCTCCATAATGAAGCTAACGCATACCTCTAAAAAGCTGTTTCAGGATTTTTTGAAATTCAATCTCTAAGGACACAAAAAAAAAATAAAAAGTGGTTTCAGTGAATCCTGTGTATCTTTTACACTGAGAGAAAGAATTGTTTCATTATACTAAATATATTTGTTTGGGTGATGTTTGCTTCAGCTAAACAATATTTTGTTGGTAATACCAAGCTTGGAGTCCTTCAAACAAAATTAATTATTACCCTCGACCAAATTATTCATTTAAACGCAATTTGTTTGTGCCAGACGTATATTTGGTTACTACAGGACGTCGAATAAATATTTTGTGTAAACAAACAACTCGTTACAACTTGTCAACAAAATAATATTGTTAGTTATAAGTGAAGTGCTTTGTACCAACAATTTTTTTTTCGATGGACTAAATGATTTTGTTGGCGAAA
>PNEQ01027368.1:0-12607 GCA_003012365.1 Medauroidea extradentata
AAAGAGCGCGCCAAAACACGGCCGGCAGGTATTTATAACTACTGGTTGCGCCGTCGAGAACCTTCCATGATTTACCTTCCTGGAATGGTCAGCAGCGACCATTCCAGATCGGCGCAACATCTACCCTCTCTGTCCCACAGGGCATTCACTCGTCAGCGACGTTTGACGTCACGGGCGGGGGGACTGTCCGAGGGCGGAACGACAGAAATGTGCTGTAGTGCACTTCTAGCCCATGCGTCGGCCCTACCAACAGCTGGTAATGTGGGACAGGGGAGCGGGGGAGTGTTGACAGAGGCGTCCAGTGCCCCCGGAAGGCCGCCACACGCCAAAGGTACCAGAAGGACCCACAGCACACGACCGCCCGGCGACACCGAAACATCCATCACCACACCCCCCACCTACCTACAACCTAACACAAGGCCATCGGCCTACACACACTACCAGGACACTGTCCGCAATGGAATTCACTAGCACTGCAGTGGCAACAAACTCTGCAGGCTACCAGGATCAGTGAACTAAAAAAATTCTACCTGAAAGACTGTGTGAGAACACTCTAGATTTCCACAATTCTAAATTCAAAGCAATGACTTCCCAAGAACTGAATACTCTTAAAAATTACAAGCCAAAATAACTTTACCACCTATTTCGAGTATGGATGAGAAGAAAAAAACCAAAATAACAAAAGCCCGAAAATTAGTCGTGACCTAAATTAATCCAGGGAAGGTCTTCATCCCAAGCCGAATGCATCGGATGACAAAATATGGCCAGAGCTGCCTTTAAATTTCGGTTCAACCATTCTACTTGGTTTCCTTTTTGGGAAATAGGGGCTAGAAAAAATATGTTTAATGCCCCATAAAAAACACATGTCCACAAATTCCTGCGAACGAAACGACACAGCATTATCGGTCACTATTTCATTGGGGGGAAACCAAACAATTGCCACACTGATCCAACTAAGGCTTTGATTACAGCTTTTGTCTTCAAGTTCTTTATCAGTAAAAGAAAAGAAAACTTAGAAAAGTTGTCTACTAAAGCCAAAATGGCAACATTTCCCCCGCGGGACCTAACCAGGGGACCAAATATATCCATATGAACCAAACCCCACGGCCGTTCAGACACTTTCACAGAATAAAAGCCCACTTTCTCCGGGCGGGGAGCTTAAAACCTTTGGCACTCCTCACAAGATTGAATATACTGTTTCATGTCTTCACGAAGACAAGACCAGTAAAAATCCCTGCTAATTGTACGGATAGTTTTATCTACTCCTAAGTGTCCGCCAAATGGCGAATCATGAAAATATTTCAACAACATAGAGTGGGTACACTCTGGGGTGACGATCCTTTTACCCCTTTTGTTTTTTCTGGTGAAATACAAAACGTTATACTTAACCATAAATGGCAAGGAGGGATCTACCCCTAGTTTTTTCCTAATTTCAATATACGTTTGGTCTTTCACTTGGTGGTCTTTCATCGCCACGAAAGACTCCGGGCAGTTGTACATAAAGTCAAGTTTTTGCACCACTCCTTTTCCCTCCGGTTGATTAAACTCCTCTGGATCGTACAAGTGGGATAGAGCATCCGCAGTCGGGTTTAACTTCCCACTAATATGATGGACTTTAAAATTGAAATGGGTTAATCTAAGGACCCATCTACCCAATTTGCCCAATTGGTGAGGATGGCCTAATATCCAGCTGAGCGCTTGATTGTCCGTATAGAGATCAAATTCTTGGCTATCTAGATAACTCTGGAATTTCTCCATGTCAAAGACACAGGCTAGAGCCTCCTTCTTATAAATTCCTATTTTACGCTCTGATTCAGTAAGGGCCCTACTCGCATATGCCACAGGCACCAGGGGGCTACCAGACATTTCCTCTATTCTTTGTCTTAGCACGGCCCCTAAGGCTACGCTCGATGCGTCTGTGTAGAATGAATCTCTTATCAAAACAGGGCAATCCTAACGCCGGATGTTTACAGAGAACAGACTTAAGCTTATCAAAAACCTGCTGCTGTTCTTTCCCCCACTTAAACGGAACGTCTTTCCTTTTTAAGCTATTTAAGGGAGCAGCTATTTCCGCCAAATCCAGGACGAAACTTGCTTGATACCCCACCATACCCATGAACCTCTGCTCTCCTTTCAAGTTTTTGGGAACCGGAAAATTAATGATGGGGGCAATTCTTTCTGGGTCGATTTTCAACTTGCCATTTCTTATGATATATCCTAGAAAGCGCACACTTTCCGATCCCAACTTAACCATACTTGGATTAACCGTCAACCCAGCCTAACACAATTTTTCCAGAACGATACTGAGGTGCCTGAGATGCGACTCCCAATCCACACTGTAAATGATAAGATCATCCACATAATTAAAAACAAAGTCATATTTTACTTCACTCAAAAGTTCATCCAAGACTCTAGACAACGCTTGGCTGCCAAAGTTAGCCCCCATGGGTACTCTATTAAATTCGTAGTGACCCCAAGGGGTGTTGAAGGCGGTGAATTTTCGGCAATCAGAATGCAATGCTATTTGAAAAAAACTATTTTCAAATCCTACACCGTAAAGTAGCAAGCCTTATCCAAATGTTGCAGAGCACATTCCACTGTGGGCAACGGGTACGGGTCCAAATTAATGCGTTTATTAAGCGCCGAATGATTGACAACTAATCTAAAGCCCCCACCATCATGTTTCCTTACCAGAAATCCTAGAGCCGAAAACTCCGACTTTGAATGTCGGATTACCCCGGCATTCAATAGTTTGTTTACCAATTAACGAAAGACTGCCATTTTGGGCGGTGAACAAGGGAATGGCTTACTTCTAATAGGAGTATCATCTTTCAACCGAAACCAATAAGGACGTACATCACATTTTCCAATTTTGTCAGTTATGACATCTCCAAAATCCTTAAACAATTTTTCCAAATCTTCGTTCTTAGCTATTTTATCCCCTATCATACTTGGAAGGAAAGCAACTGGGACCTTGTAATAATGACACTTTACGCCTCAGATTAAACCCAAACACTAACTCACCCTTACACAAGTCGACACAGACACGGGTGTTACTGAGAAATTCTAATCCCAACACCATATTAACATACAGGCCCGGGATAATCCCAAAATCTTGTTCCCAAGAGAGTCCTTTGATTTTTATGTGCAGCCGCACTTTCTCACGGCATTGTACTATACTTCCATTTGCTAACACAATCTATTGAAAAGTCGCTTGTCGTCGCCAGCCCAATTTTTTATCCCCTTTCTGCATTTCATGCCACTATGCTACATTAACGAGGCATGACGTGGAACCAGTATCGATTAATGCAATTGTATTAATCCCTTGGCATTCACATTTCACAGAATTTTTTTTTGAAAGAGTGCGGTAACAGTTATTTAGGGCTCACCTTACCACGCCTTCGGCAACCCCTTATTAGTTTCCCGGGCATGAGGAAGCAAAGTGTCCCTTTTTATTGCACCGAAAGCAGGGCCGTTGCTCTCGTGAGACTATAACCTGTTCTCAATCTTTAACCCCATGCCCTCTCTTACGACAGTTAACACAACGTAGGTTAGTTCCTCTTCCTCTTTCAATATCCACAGAAGTTGCTACCCCCAACATACGTGTTTTCGCAATCCCTTTACTGCCAACCTCACTACTTGAACTTTTCCGACTTACCCCTTTTTCGCCCATGGCCCTTTTGTACTCTCCCTTTTGTTGTTTACGTCCTTCAACTTCAACTGCTAACCGCCTAAAATCAAAAATAGAAGTCGGCGCATGTGTCAACACACAAAGTTCCAGTACTCCAGGGGTCAAATTATCTAAGATCAAACCAACCAAATCACCTTCCCGCATATTAAGCCCTAAAGCCTGTTCGTACGTTACCACTGATTCTACAAAATGGTGCATGGACTCTTGCGGGCGTTGAAACCGCTCAACATATTTCCCTTTACACCTACTCCTGACACTGGGGGGTAGGGCATACTCTAAAAATCGTTCCCTGAAATTGCCAAAATTGTTGTCTTTTTGTTGAACAAGACTTTCCTGAATGGAAGGTCGAAAGGGACCACCACATTTTGTTGCTAGAGCGCGCATGAATGCTTCCTGCGGAACCAAATGCAACTCACACTCCCGAGTAGCCTCAATTATAAACTATAGTACAACTTCTGCATCCATTTCCGACAAATGCGGAATATCCTTCAATTCTAAAGAGATTAAACTTCGTCCAACCATGCTTCTAAACTCGTTTAAATACACTCCAAAATTCAGTAATTTCCTACATATTACTCCCACACAAAGCTCTTGCAAAGATAATCACTTGAAAACAGAGCCGGAATAAACTCGGCTCTCGCAACCATAGGACACGTCTCCAACTAGCTCTGACGCTCGGCCGATACTACTCTCTCGCCCACGCACTACCTGCCTCCCCACCCGAACCCCCCTCTCCGTCTTCCTCCCTCTCCCCGCCTCTACGCGCATGCCCCGGAATTCTACCAACACGTGGGTAAGGAGCAAAGAGAGGAGTCTGTCCACCGGGATGGAAACAAGGTATTGATTTTAAGCACGAAGAGAACAAACTCAAAAAAAGGAAACTAACAAGCCAAACTCTTAATAAAAATCTAAATAAAGTCAATTGAATAAATTATAATAACCAAAGCTATATATATATATATATATATATATATATATATATATATATATATATATATATATATATATATATATAAAAACAAAAAAGAGTGGCTCAGTACAAAGTTAATGTTCAAAATAAACTACGTGTATGTATTCATAGTAACGTGTAACACCTTCCTCTAAAATCTGTGCCATTTATATTTTGTTGAATTTTAAAACAAATTTTACTGCGTGTCTTTCAGAAACATACCGAGCTACCTCAAATTTCGTTAAAAAAAAAAAAATAGTTTCTATTCAAAACAAATTTTACTCAAGCGTGATAATTATTCTTGTACTTGCACCACTTTACGTTTTAGCAGTGTCCGAACTTACCGATTTGTAATTTAGGTTAGCAGGAATTTCAAGTAGACGTAGGTATTTGAACTACTCTTAGCAACACAGCTTGTGTTCAGTAACTACGCTGCTGTTTAATTACCTCAGTAAACGAAAAATAAAAGAAACATAAATGTGTTTCGAAAAGTTATAAACTATTTAATTTTTGCTTTTCATTACGGATTACGTAAAAGTGATATATGATATACTTTTTATGAAATATATTACATATATAAATTTCTTCCTGGTAAACTAATATCATTATTAAGGAACAAACAGGATTCAAGGCTCTTACTTTGTTGTTTCGTTTGATTAACTGTTGTCAATCTTTTTAAAACGTTCTTTAAAAATATCGTTAAAAAAGATTACTTTAGCAGTAAAATATGTTCTAAATAAAGTGAATGTAAATAATAGTGACCTTAGAGGAAAGCGTTACACTAAAGAACTCACATTCTCAGCGGCCTGCGTACACTGCTGGCAGGCAGATGGGCTGTCCGTACTGACCTTGTGACAACCTTAGAAAGATATGGCAACAGTGTAAGCCGGTCGCTGCAAGCGTTTTTATTCCCGTGTTCTTACGGTACTGCTGTCTGGCGCCCCACCTCCCCACCTTTCTACCAACTGTACGTGACACAGGTCCTGTCTGTAAGTTTAGGGAGGAGAGGGGGGGAACATGCTTTTGTACAGTTCAAATATTTCTTGTCTTTCTCGCCAGATGGAAGCACTTCACAGAGGACTTGTAGTCAACCTAACACATTGTTACATACATTTGATTTTATTTTTACATTTTGTGAACCAGTTTAACAAACTACAATAATTTTGCTTATAAAATTCATTTAAATGCAACAGTATGATTTGGTGTAATATTTTTGTTTCAAATTGTTGGTTAAAGTGTCTAAATTTGCTACTGAAATTACGTAACAAAAAATTATGAAAAAATGCATTTACCTTAGCATGTAAAATGCATTAGTAAACTGTTTCTAACAACTGTATTTAAAAACTGAATGTGACACGTAATTCCTCGGTGGATGCAGTAATTAGTAAAAATTTTTATTCTGATTCTTGCTGTAAGGGCTGCAAATTTAGTATGCAAAGTTCGTTTAAAGTGTCAAAACATATATTAAAAATTTTTTTCTAAAAAAAATTATGTTTCTCCAATACTTGTCATTTATGTCTACTACAAAATAAATAATTCCAAGTTCATTTTAACATTATTTATTTAGGGACTAATTCCCCTTTATCACACGTGTCCGAACGTATTTTCTCTTTGCTTGCAAACGATCGCCAGAAGACTCCATTTCACACAGACGCCGATCCGGCCTGGTAGGACCAAATGTTTGATATTCGGAGGACCAGTACCCAACATTGGTTACTCTTCACTTGACACGTCGAAGTTCTGCCTGACCCACGAAAATCAGGTTAAACCGACACATAATGTTTCGCGAAAACGTTCCGGGTGTGCACGAACGCCTTACAACCCGCCATGTCCTTCATCACTCCCGTTACATTCACAAAAAAAAGGCAGTGGTGCCACTCTTGAGTGGCACAAACACCAACATAACAACAAAATCCCTAGTAGCAGAAGCGACCATGTCCAACATAATCAACATAAGTCCCTAACAGTACGTATGATGATAAACTATTGATGCTGGGCTGTAGTTGGTGTTGTAAGCCATTAAAAGGTACATATGTTAAGATAGTGATGCTGTGCTAGATTTATTGCTGTAAGCCAATAGAAGGTACATATGTTAAGGTGAATGCCGAGGAGCTTGCCAACAACCTGAAGTTGAAGGAATATGACGTGTTACTGCTGCACGGGGACATAGACCAGGTTGAGCGCAATAAGGTCATAACTCAGTTCAAGAGGAAAGAAGTTAGCATCATGGTCGCTACTGATGTTGCAGGTAATCCTTCCTTGCACTTATTCAGATCAGAACTGTAGTGTTATTAGATGCGAAATCGTCAGGCATCCCCTAACTAAAAGTTAGAAATATTGCATTTTTAATCCTTTTTATTCTGTGTACCTTAATGCAAAAATCTACTTGGCATTTTGTATACTAGTTTGACAACCAAGGTCGTCTGTGACTAGTGTGTTTCTCTTTCTTTCCTTCTTGTCCCCTCGGTCCTGAGAAATGCTAGCTCTGCCGGGCCTATGATTTCAGGGGCTTGTAAGCATATGCAGAGAGCAGGGTAGAGGGAAACACGAGCAAACAATGACCTTCCGTTCAGTTTTCATGCACACAACACCAGCGTTGAGAGGTTGCGGTGGCAAGACTATATCCTATGTCTTTGTCCGGTTCCTGGTTCCTGCTCTCTTGTTTTCTGTGTCTCCTTCTCTGTGAGAACATTTATCTTCAACTTCACAAATTGCTTCAGATTAATGTTTTATCTGCTTGTTTTGCTTAAAACTTAACTTTGCATTAAATTCAAGGTACCTATTATACGTGCTATGTTCACGTCCATAATGATAATGCTTACGTTGTTTATTCTTGTTGGTCTATTGTAAAACAATGGATAGGGATACTGTATCACTGTTTATAGAAACAAAACAAAAATATTGGTGGGATCATAATTTTACGAGTGCTTAGTTTCGCGAAAGCAGTAATTTTACAAGTCCCTTTTCAAGAAATGTCATAAAATCACAGATATTTACAACAAAGTTGAGAGATCATATCAAAATTGTGAAAAGTTGTATAGAAAATGGTTTGCAAATACATTATCTCATTCACAGATATGAAGTACTAGCTGGTACCTGCAACTTTGTTTGCAGGGTTTTCATTTTAATGCAATAATATTTCTGAAACAAAAAAGTTTTGAAAAATGATAATGGGGCAAAATGATGTTAAGAGTAATTGATATCCGTTTTAGAAACATTTTGATAAAGAAAATTGTTTCACAAAATGTTTTGGGTATCCTGTTCTTCTATTGTACCCTATTTTGTTTCCCACTTCCTCCAAAAGTATAATTTGTTGTGGTAGAAACCTACACAGGCGCATGCACAGCTCACCAAAAATTGTTTTCCTTTAATTAATTTTTTTGCATTCCTCATTCTGTCTTTATAGTCCTTTTTGCCCTCCTCTCACCGAAAATTAGTTTTTTTTTGTGGCAGATAACTTTGCGGACGTGCACAGAACTCCTCACCAAAGATTTTTTAGTTTTTTTAACCAAGTTTTTTTGTGAATCCTATACTACCCCTTTACTCTGTTTTTCTGCCCTGCTTCAAAGAAGTATTCTGCAGAAACCTTGTTTCATTGCAGGGCAAGGTTTTTTTTTATTATTGGTGAATTAATATTTTATGTATTCTTAATTTTCTAATATAATATTTTAAGTTTTAACTTTTATTTCAGTGGTCTCGGTTCCAGAAAGGGAGAGTAAAGACGCAGTTCTTTGTTTTTTGTATGTTCTAGATAGGGCGTAATGTTTGTTGTTATGACCAGGTGGCCTTTGTAGGAGATAGTAGCTTTGTTTTTCTTTTTGTGTTCTGGTTTTTTCAGCTGGAGTTTTGGCGCTGTTTGTTTTTTAATGCGTAGTTTCTAGTTTTGCCCTAGAGGGTTCTAGGTAATGGAACGAATGACGGGGGTCACGTCACCGAGAGCCAGCCAGCCAATGAGAGCACGGCGTGTGGCACCCCTTCGTCCTTTATTCTGGAATGTTTTGCCTCCGCCATTTTTAAATCAAAGTCGTGACGCGATCCGGACAGGATGTGCCCACGGGGCTGCGGTCCAAGTACTTCCATGAAGTAAAGTTCGGGAGTGGCTAAACTTAACATGCACATGTAGCACCGAGGCCTTTTCTGCTATAACTTTTTTTTCGGACACCTTTAACTCTACAAAATTCGTTTCCTCCTGTACATGTAGGTCGTTAGGTGTCGAGAGCCAGGATGGCTACTCATTCTTCTTTGCCGCGTTGTGACGTCCGCGATTAGTTTCGCGGTCTGTCACAGGGCTTATTGGGTATGATCCTGGTGTTAGCGGCCGCTATTAGGCAGCCGTGGAGCGTAGGGTGGGCTTGTTGTTGTTAGGAAAGAAATGGGGCTTATTGTGGGATGCGTGCAAAGTTATTGATCGCAGTTAGCGAGTGATGCGTACACATCTTCAGGGGAAGGAAGAAGGAGAAGTTGCTAGCTGTTTGCCAGGATTGAGGAGGTTTGGAAGAGGGAGAAGGGGGAGAATTGTTCGGCTTGTGGTGTGTGACAGAGAAGGGACTGGACGTGCCTGCAGTCAGCTGGAAGTTTTTATAGCGCTCGTGAAGTGAAGAACATGGCAGAAGTGTGGCAGGTTAATTTTCAGTGATTTCCTTTGTTCATCGGACATGAGATGTTCGGTAAAGAGCATTAAGAAATCATAGACTGATATTTGTGCAATTATGAGGCAGTTTGCAATCTGTAAAATTATTATCGCCTGAAGCAACCTTTGTAAGTGACTAGTTGCTACTTCAGTGCGTTAAACGGCGATCGGTCAAACAGTGCGATGCGCCTGGGAGCTTAGATACAGGACAAAGTTTCCAGTATTTAGTTTGCTGTGTTTGTAATCTTTTCTGTGCTGAATTTCGGCTAGATTTATGCCGATTTTATAACGGAAATTAGTCGTGACGAGAGTGCTACTTAGACCATGCAAGTGGAGTTTACACAAATTTGCTGGGGCAAATTGTTCATGTTGGAGTGAGAAGCTTGTGGGTCTTGGTTTATGCCCTATTTGTACCTGGAATTGCGGTGGGTCTCAAGGGCTTATTTTGCTGAGTGGGTCTTCGGGTCCAAGGCAAAAAATTTTCTGCTGCAGCAGAGTTGGGTTTGTCTGCTGTGGAAGGTATGTTGCAGGCCTTTTAATTTGAAATAGCACCCTTTTAACTTCACCATAAGTATTCTACTCCGTTTGGAAATTGCAAGGACAATCGTGGAGTGGTCATGGAGAATTTTAAAGTGTTTTAAAATTAGTGTGGGCTCACTTTATTATCAGTTTCAAATGGACCGAAATATGCAAGGTTACTTTGAATATTGTTCAATCATAGGATCTACTAAATTATATTAGTTATCTTGCAAGTTGTAAAATTATTGTAACTAACTGCTTTCCCGATGAATACTTAACTAACTTAAGTGTATTATATACTTTCTTGAGATGAAATTGGTTGAAGTGTGTTTATTTAAATTAGCTTTTACAATATTTAATTGAGTTAATGAATTGTAGTACACATTTGTAATGGAAATATTCCATGAGTTTGTAATACAGTGAATTCAGAGAACTTGAACTGTGAACGCGCGTGCGCGCATGCACACACACACACACTCACACTCACTCACTCACTCACTCACTCACTCACTCACTCACTCACTCACTCACTCACTCACTCACTCACGCACGCACTTACCACCTTGTTGTACAGTATATTGTATCCTTTGTCCACCACGACATTGCAATATAAAAAATTTATTTGAAAATGAAAAATAATTATCATTTTTGTCTTTGGCATATTCTGCTAACACCATAACTTTTATATACACATTTTACATAGACTTACTGTCAGCGCGAGAGATGCTTTGCAACCACATTGCTTACACACGTAATTGTAGGTGTGAATTTACTCTCTGGGAACCTGAAAATGGTGTTCCTTGAGGTCTAAGCGTCAAATGTAATGAGCTGCAAATGTTTTCTATGTTCTTTACCAAAATTAATTAAATAATTCTTTAGTCTTTTAAAACATCAAGTGCAGTGTTGTTATTAATCTACGTTACTATATTTTATTTTAATATCAATATTGTATAGATCTGATTGATTTAAAATTAGTATATTGAAAATTTGTTAACTAAGTTATAAAACTTACAGGATTCTTAGGCTTTTTTAAATACTAGTAACATGCTTTTGATACTTATCTTTTTGCCAGACCTGTGTACATGTGTAGTCTGACAATTTTATGTGTGTTCATAATGTGTTTGTTTGTAATTACAGCAAGAGGCTTGGACATTCCTCACATTAGAACTGTGGTCAACTTTGACGTGGCGCGTGACATTGACACACACACACATAGAGTAGGCAGGACAGGTAAGGGCTGATAAACTCATGTTGATGTAGCACTTTGATGTATTTTAGTAAGTGTCTGGTTATCTATAATGCATGCTTCTTAGCAGCTACAGTGATACCCTGACCCTGCAACCATGAGACCATTGACTACAGAGATTTCACAACATTTTTGATAACCGACAATAAAATAAAAATTAAGCACAGTAAGTCCTCGATTAACGGACGGGTTACGTTCTCGGAAAATGTCCGTTATACAAAACGTCCGTTAATTAAATCAGATTTATTTTTCGCAGGCAACAACATTTAAAAAAAAAATGTAGGTTCTATAACATTGCAAAAATGCACACATTTTGCCCAATATCTCAAAAACGGTGCACAGCAAGAAAAATTTTTACAGTACAAAAATTTTTCGCAAAAAAATTATGAACAGAAATTGTCTCTACAAATTTTCCCGTATCTCTTACCGTTTCGAAGATGCCTTTACTTTTTTCTCAATGTGTAGTAGGCCTTCAGTACTAGTACTACTACATATATGAACTTAAATTTAAAAACATTTTCGGCTACAACCTATGTTTATTTTTACGTTTCGTTGCGTTTGTTGACGGACAATACGAAAGGATTTAAAAACATTTATAACCATTTTTACCAGCAATTAGTCACGCCACACCAGACTATTACTGTAAAACACATGGCACGATCGTTTCATTTTTTTAAAGTTACGTTCGGCAAATTTATTTAGAAACAAAAGAAGCCTGTTACAAAGACATATTTTTGCTCTAGCCTACAAAATAATATGCAACATTTACGAACTTGACAATTTAAATCTCAACTATACCTTTTTTTTTTGTTGCAAACGTGCGTGTTTCGTCCCATGTATGCGAGGTTGCCAGTTCAATTCAATATGATCTTATCGAGAATGTTTTCTTCCATAAGGATTACACAAACAATTACGAATGATGATGCAAACTATTCCGTCACAATAGTACCGCACACTCATAAATTGGCAAATATGCTGAAGCACTGGAGTTTTAAATCTTAAGAAATGCATTTATGCAAAAAAAATTCAAACTGCTACAGTAAAATAATAATAAATTTCAAGTTTCTGCCGTAAAATGTAAATTAATGACTGTCATCTTCACTGCCAGACACGTGCTCCTTGTCAGCTGAAACAAACAATATTACACAACTATGAACTTTAAAACTACAGCGCGTAACTCCCGCCTGGAACTGTGTACGTATGTAGAGTCACGACTAAGGGGAAACTAGTCAGTCACAAAGCCGCTTGGAGTTAGGGTTTCCTTCTCAAGAAAAAAAAAATATTCTCGGTTTTCAGTAGCACCACACGTGTTGACAACTGATACCCGCGCGCCCAACCCCATGTTACATCCCTCAGGCCACCTGCTCGGAATGGTATTGTGATGGTTCGACTATTGTCCCCAACCACTGCCTCGTCCAGTAAACCTCAGCGATATTGCATGAGCTCTTTCTCCCGTCAGGCGTGGATTCGAAACCGGAAGGAGAAATTACCAAACTCGCCGCAAATATGTCCTGGTTCCTACCTCGGGATATAGGTAGATGCAAACAATCACTAGAAATCATGGATAAGTTT
>PNEQ01027370.1:0-15844 GCA_003012365.1 Medauroidea extradentata
GTGACACAGGAGTAATTGTGTGCATAACTAATTGTGTTGTGAGAGTTCTAGTTGATTACTGTTATGTGTATTTCATAGCTTTGTGAGCTATTAAATCCAGTACTTAATTTAACTCTTTTATTTGTAATTATAGACCTCTATCCCAAAGAACTCATGGGAATTGCCCACATATAAAGTTTGTGCTCTCAAACTTGTAACAATACTATAGCTGATAGAAGAAAATGGCAAGCTAGTATTATTGATAAATTGAAAATGAATACTGATTAATTATGTAAATATATAAAAACAATTAAAGATGGTTACCGTGACAGGATAACTTTGATATCAACGGAAATTTGGTTCAGGATCCTGAACTTCTTGCCAATATGTTTGAAAAATACTTAACAGAGGTGTGCATACAAGCGAGTGACACTTAAAACAATCAAAGTGGCAATCAGTTAAATGATCTAAATTTATCAGTTCTTTATGTAACTGATAATCTAGTTACGTGGGCTACCAAAATATGTAGGAACACCAAAGTTACAGGAATTGTTGGATACCGAATTCCATTATAAAAGGTTGTACAGATACCTTTACACAGTTATTGGCTTATATTTTTAATTACAGTTTAAGTTCTGCTTCATTTCCCTATCTGCGGAATAAGCCAATAGTTATACCTATTTTAAGAAAGATAATTAACGGGTTGTGGGCATTGCTGTGTAGCTTTTCGAAGTTATTTGAAAAAAATGTTCACAGACATTCAAGCTTTTATTCCCAAAACACTACATTAAACTGTGAGTTAGTAAAACAACTTCTATTAATATGTTTAATTCTATAAATAATTTGTATTCAAATATTAAATCTAAAAATCAAATTGATGTAATATACTTTGATTTAGAAAAAGCTTTTGACACGTGTCAGCACTAAATAATTTTGAAATAAAGTATCTGATTCACGTTTAAACTCAACATTATACAAAGAGGTTTGCTAACTATTTTTAAAACAGAATATTCACGGCGAGATTCGAATCAATGTTTTCCGCTTCCCATCATGTTTCTTCAGGTGTTTAACAAGGAGGTAATTTGTCGTATATAAAAGCTATAGCAGTAGGAGGGATTATATTGATATACAGAATTATATTCTAGCAGTATATAATTGGTGTTTAAATAATCAGATATCTCATAATTTAGAGAAATTTTATTTCAAGCAAATACTTCACTTTAAAACACGAAATAAAGATAGTTGTTTATGTTCGTAACCTTGGAGTGATACTTGACTGCAAATTATGCTTCCTTTGTCACGTGGAGAACATTATTAATAGAATATAAGTAGGCTATATTAGGTTTAATCAAATTAATTACACATTCTGCAACCACGCCAGACTCCTTGCTGTGTTTGTATTACTCTTTAGTAGGATCAACATTATAATAATTTTAAGTAATCTGGATCTTCATTTGAGCAAATTCTAGCAGACTGGAATAGTTACAGTGCAATGTTTTTAAAACTCTTTTTAACAGTTTCTCAACTAATAATTCTAACTTTGACTACAGCAGTCAACAACTTAGTTCAAAACTAACACTTTTGAAACAAGCTGTTCTACATGTGGTGCTTTACTTCTAATCAACCCTTTCCTTTCAGATCACTCATGTTCTGCTATTCTTAAATATGTATGTTTTTAGAGTTCTAAATTATAGTCTTAAATGTAATGGTGCTACTGGGACAGTTAATATAGAAATTGACCTAGTTAAACGATGTGTTTTAATGTATAATTAATCATTTTGTGATTTTGATCCCTTCATTGTAAAGAAAATCACATTCCGAAATTTTACAAGACATTATTAAACTTGAATTTTTCTTTCTTTACAAACAGTTACGCTCCAACTAGACTGTTATTGGTAATTGTCGTGATACATTCTTCCTTTTTTTTTGTTAAAGTCTTTCCACTTGCAGCGTTTATTTGTGTTTGTGTTGTCAATTTGTGTGTTCGTGTTACTGTTCTTTGTGTGATAATATTATGTTTTTTATGTCGTTTGTAATGCTATATGTTCTTCGTATGAGTCACTGTGTTATTGGTCTCGGCTGTTAAGTAGCACAAAAATGTGTATATTATATAAATAAATATATACACGATTCCACGTGTTATCGGCTGATTTTCGGTTTACTGAAAATGAGCCAGAAGCGATAATCAGAACTCACTGAATAAAGTATGTATAATACATGCGGCTTAGGGCGTTAAGGGTTTTACATATTAGGGCTCACTGCAATTTATATTAGCTTTTTACTTTCATAAGAGTAAGTTGTAGAACTCTGCAAGCTATAGACAAAGAGAAGCTCTGCAGTAGTTATTCACACGTTGATGGCTCAATAACCACATATAGAATGCTCTTGAAGTAATAAGATATATGGGTGGCAGAAGAATTTTATGCTGACGTCTTTACAGAAATATGTGAAACGGCGAGCTATACAATAACCTTTTAGTTCAAAAGACATATTTTTAAAGGTATGTATTGTGTACGTTATTGAGAAATACTGCCTAGACTTTTGTAACGTCTATGAAACACGCAAAATTGTAAAAATAACTTTAAACCTATGTCGATTTTTTGTCAGCGTAAGAATCTATTTCCAACGTTATGTTCAATGAACTCAAATATTGGCACGTTAATATCCTCTTACCGACAGCATTATCATCACTAATTTCCAGTACATGCATATACTGTAGAATCGTGAAGCAAAATTATATCCGGAACGGGAAACTACAAATTTATGATCACGTAACTATACAGTTGATTCATTTTCCGTTTCGGTCATGGGTGTCAAGAGTGATGGTGTCAAGAGTTTAAATGCTAAAACGTTATATCTCTATATTTCAGAGTAAGCAAGAGAGCAAATTATTGGTAGATATTAACATCCCCGATTAAAAATATACATAACCAGTTTTTGATAAAAGTTTGAATTTTTTCAACGGCTAATTTAACAGTTTATTTTCAGCCACAGAACGAGAGTTTGAACAGCGTTGCATCCAATGACGACGATAACTAAATACGTAATCTACGACGCTTTTAAATATAAGTTATCTAACTACAGCGTTAAAAGATTTCAAAGCCATTATTGAGAGCTCATTATGTAGCATTAGTGAACTGCTAAATGTATTTTGGAATTTTTACACGTATGGATATTTTAAAGGCAATAATTTCCGTTCCCAAGAGTGCATATTTATATCAGCACCTACGTTTCGTTTGATATATGCTGCTATTGTATACGGGATATTTGCTAATATAACGGAATAAAAAGCAGTAAAATTTTAGAGGTTAAAATTGTCTCGAATATATTATAGCAGCTCTCTGGTTACATACACACAATCAAAATGTAAAAAGCCGCATAAAAGCAAACAACGCTAATAGCGTGCATAACGAACTACAAAGAGGCATATTTTAGTTTGTATTAATGGGTTAACGCATTTTGAAACATATTTCAATAAACTTTGGACGTGTAACTTTATTTTAATTTGTATTCCTAAAGCATATTAAATAGTTCTCAAACATTCAACTAACTTTACTCAGTGTGACGTCTTCAGTTCTAGAAGCTTATACGAAATAATGCCAGTGTCACACAAGCAATTACACGAATATAAAAAATCAAAATATTATTGAAACAAAAATACATTTAGAATGACTGTATGACCTTGTTTATAAAATATTAATAATTCACTTTACGTCGCATTTGTGGTTCTGAACGCACACTTACCAGTCTCGATTTCTATCCAGGTTCGTATTAGTATGTTGGTTGTGATATCTGTGAATGCAATAAAAATCCGTTGACGTAGACGGTAAACTTCACGTTTATTATCAGCATACACCACGTTATTAACATGTTTTCACAGGAAAAATCGCGTAGTTATAATATATGTTTTCGTTGTAGGAGCTGCATTAATATAAGAAAGGATTAATGTATACTACCTATGTTACCAAACAGAAGTTTTTAGTGATAAAATTTTCGTGTGACTGAAGGTTTTCTAATGCGTCCACATCATTGTACACTGAACGATTTATCACATGCGTTAATGATGGACGCTTTAATTAGAGCAGTTTGTCTACTATGGTAACCAATTAACAGAAAGTATGTTCTACAAATACAGTGCGTTGGAAAGCAGAAATATTTCGTGCTCAAAAACTGACAACTGACGTATAAATAGATGTTAATTTATGTTTTTTTTTCTCGTAGTCGCTTTTAGAAATGAATTCAAGATAGAAGAAGTTGAGAGAAAAAAGTCTTAGTCGAGCAGTGAGAAGATTATCAGCTACAGAAGAAGCATGAAGACTAAACACATTACACTTCTAAACTGCGACAGATCTGAGGAAATATTATTTCTCTTCACCTATAGTAGAAACGGTTACAAGTAATTGTCTCTAGAGAGCGACCCCAATACAGACAGTCAATTGTGACATATCGTATTCTCTAACACCTTTCCTTATTAAAATCTTAACATGCTTGGCAATACTGGCCGCGATTTGGCACTCGCACTTTTCACTGGCCAATTGTTTCAGTGATATCAGATACAGTTTCGTTACTGCTGACAGCCACGGGCGGTCTCGGAGGATTTTGGCTGACTCCTCGTGCGAGGCTACTACTGATTCCATTGGACTTTGGGAGGGCATGTAACGTCAGTTAAAACACACATGGGCGCGAGCTCTAAAAGCTTTTACAAACAACTATTTTTTAATTAAGTTGATTCTGTCGTCGTTTCTTGTTTCAAAAAAGTTTATTTCTTACCGATCACAACATTTACTTTTAAATTCCCTTTTTTCTTTGTCCTGTTCAGATATATTAAGTTAAGAGTTTTAAGAACATTGCACTGTCGATAAATGTCAAAGACATGAACTGAAAATGTTTGGAAGCTAAACACAGTTTTTTTTTTACGGAAGTGTTTGTTTTCAGAACGAATGTGTCCCACACTACAAAACCAGTTTAAAAACCGAAGAATCCCCCGCTTAACTTCAACAATAACTAGCACAAGACCTTTTAAATACACCTTGCACTGTCTCAGACGAACTCGAAAGCCAGGAAGCTGTCTTGTTAAATTACTGCTCCACCGGACGTATTACAACTTTAGCATGAGTGGTAATTTGCAAAACGCGCGGATTCTAGCACACATGACTAAATCGCTTTCGTGAACCAGTTATGTGTTTTATAGCTGATCGTTTTAGATACGGCTTGATACGATTCCACTTTTACAGATGAGCGTAGGAGCCGTAAATAACTTTAAGTATTGCTGACTTTCTTGAACACTGGTAATACGTAAGTACCGTCGCACCTTCGGAAAACTGGTCTTGTAGATGACGTTTTCCGTGAACATACGAATAATATTTTTTAAAAACAACTGTTTCTTTCTCAGTATCAACGAAAAACTGTTGAAATTGATCGAGTATAATATAACTGTCGAGGTAATTTAAATGAAATCGTGTTAAATATTTCAGTATGGGACATTTCCAGCAATACCCAGCCTGATAGCTGAACACCAAATTTTTGAAGACATAATTTTATTCAAACAGTGACGATACGGTGCTTGTAGAATGAGAGAGAAAGAGAAAGAGAGAGAGAGAGTGAAAGAAAAGGGGCACGGGGGTCAGTCATTACTCCGCAATACTTTGCAGTAATTATCATCTGATATAGCTACTCTGAAGTTAACATAACATGATATCCATTTAAAAATACTACAAAATGTTGATTTAATTTTTTACCACAGAAAAACTACATTTTAATATAAGATAATCACGCTTAGATACTGAAAAACCACCTAAATGAGATTATGATTTGGAAACAATACAAAAGGTTAGGCCCAACAAGCCTGATCGTTTGAAAGGGGAAAAAAGTATTAGAGAAGGGACTTGTTTGGCAAAGAAAGTATGTAGCATATTTTATGATGTACAGTTTGCACGTGTTATATTCTTCTTAACCCACCATCTGTTTTCAGCTATTACAAATACTAGCATGTTTCTATCCTACTTTACGAACGAAGGAGATAGTAGGCTTAAAACATCACTTCCCAATCTGCCCGTTTGTGTATCCCTAAAAATATTTTAATACCAAGACCGAATTTATTCATACTTGGTAAAACTTGAAATTTTCAAAATAACAATAATTTTTTTGCATTATATAACACGTCTTAAGAAAAGTTTTTCCAAATTACAAGAATTTTAATTGTACTACTGAGTTAAAGTAAGCCTACTATTTTTCTTCGTCCAATTCATATTCATGTTTTTATAATGACGGACGTTTTGAAACCATTAATTAGGATTACATAAAACTTGATAAACATTTACTTTTTTGTTAAGATGACTGGATTTAAATTTTAAATGTTCATACCGTCTTCGAGTTATCGAAATTAAGTCAGTATAATGTATTATTTTTAATACACGAAAAAATTTAAGAACTTGTTTCTATTTAAGAATTTTATTAAACTCTGTAGGTATATGACAGAAGACTTTAATTTATTGTTTATTATTTATACTATAATTGTATTTTGTAAATGGCAGACATGTGACCCCATTTTGATAAGAAGAGGAATCTTAAGTTTTTTTAATATGTCGTACGGGTATCGTACTGTTCAAGTACGCTCTCATCCTCGTTTACATATATAAGGGACTAAGATTCATAGTGGTGTACGTCATAATTATTTAGTAGTGTCGTTTTTGTTAGTGATATTAACAAGTATAATTACTTATATCATATATTATAATTATTAATATTTTTCTAAAAGAATATTATGTAACAAATATTTCACTCTTAACTGAATTTCTGCATTCCATTTGCGTGCTGCAAGAATGTCTTGCATTTTCCGTGTGTTTCCAAAAAAAAATGTTTGAAAGGAACATTTTTTAACTGACTTACATCTCTATAAATAAAAGATTATCATATAATAAGACGGCAAGAGAAGCAGCGGTTGGTGCATTGGCCTGAAAACTCGTCTCCCATCGGGTTCGATTCACGGCGGGGATCGCTGCCCCGTACTCTCATCTTGTCACTCCTCATTAGCGCTGAGGACCTGGGTGTTAAGTGCTGACTAAAATATGTTCACTTCACAAGGTCGGCTGGTTCTGTAAAACTGTACGGTGCCACAGCCTGATCATGAGTTGTTTTAACTTACGCAACTGCTGGTAATATTCCAGACATTTGCCGCCAGATCGCCAGCTGCACATACCACCTACAGTGAATGATGAGTGAAGGATTTATATTTACAAACATTTCACCAATACGAGCATTCCAGGATTAGTATGACATTTTTTGACATTTCATGCTGCAAGTTAATACTTGGTTGTACCTTATTTAATCTGGCATTTTTGTATATACTATTTTTCAGTATAAGCAACGATTAAAAAAAAATTACATAAAGTATTTATAAATATTATTTAGAGTGTGAAATGTAAAAAACAAATTACGTTTTACGAAAAATGTACAACGTTGAAATTAAATTACCTTGAAGATAATTGCTTTGATTTACTATTTCAAAACTAAATAATATTTTACTTCCCTCTCCTTAAAATTTTACCTTAGTTGAAATTCCGTAGCAAAAGGACAGATCTTGCGGTGAGTATTTCCTGATTATAAAACATTCTTCACCCTCACATACGTACATGTGCGTAATCTTAAATTAACACAAGCTCATAAGTCTTCTAACGAATATTATATAGTTTT
This sequence comes from Medauroidea extradentata, assembly GCA_003012365.1. NCBI lineage: Eukaryota > Metazoa > Arthropoda > Insecta > Phasmatodea > Phasmatidae > Medauroidea > Medauroidea extradentata. The sequence continues at coordinate 7,672 of PNEQ01027370.1, forward strand.
TATTTCTTTGTATCACAAAACATCACGGTCGAAGGATTTTTGTTAGCCATTTTCTTCCGTTTCTAACCAGAACACCACCAGCAGCCAGATTAAGTTGTTCTCACAAATACAAACAACTCACGGCATTATTTTCAGTGTTTTTCGACACAGCTGGATGTAGATAAATTATTTTAATTCTTAAATTATTCTTTTTACTCGGGTTTCAAGTTGCCGGTAACACTTATAACTCAATATTTAATACCGAATAGTTTAATTTAATGTCGTGATTTATATAACGCAGTTTAGAGGCATTCTGTAGTTTTATGATAAAGACGAAAATCGTTAACATTAAAAATTAATAAAAATAAATGCTTTAAGATATAAATCGCTATAAGAAATTTAGAAATAAGAGCTGGTAAAATTTGTCTTAGAGGGTATATAACAACAAGTTACTTCGGAACCTTGTGCGTTTTCGATGTGCACAAGTTGGCCCTCCCATTTCCAAGCCTCCAGCGCTCGGAAGGGAATTGTGTGACCACGCCGACACCTCCCCTCAAAACGACGGTGACGGAATTCCAGCCTCATTTACACGAACGTGATACTGTTATAACGCAGAAACTACATAATGCAGTAATGGCTGCAAAACTTTCATCATACACCGATGCTAAAATCACTCGAACATTTTTACACGTATTGTATATTTAAACAAATAAAGTATGCAGAACAACAGCATGTCATCATCAGGTCCGCAACAAGGTTTTTGATGATGTGGGGCAAATACTTTATTGTGGCCTCAATTGTCTGAAAAAATTTTGAGAAAAAATATTTACTGACTACATCTTTAATTATTGTAAATTTGTTAGAATAAATACCATTGTAAAGTATTTTAAAGGCCTTTAAAGAAACACTAACACAGTAACATCGTTAATATATAATTATTTTACAGCTCGAAAGTAGTACAATTAATTTTTCTTACATTTTAAAGACAAGGGTTGGGGCCCCATTCACGCCGGAGCGTGGGGAATTCTGCCCTTGCCCCCAACCTCTTTTTGTCATATCAATCATTGTTTCCAATAATTGGATAACTTCTCTTTTAAAATAAAACATCCAAAACCAAAGGGCTGTGTTAATATTATCCCCTCTTTAGAGATTAAAAAAGGTGTTAGATTGACGGACTATTTCTTAACAGCTTTGTCTGTGTTGGATTTTACCGACCGAAGGCCTTTACCGGGCCGATCTTTCTCCTTGACTGACAATTCTTCCAACGAAATCATATTATCTTTAGCAGTTTTCTCATAATCACTAGAAATCACCACCATCCCGCATTGCCTTGTTTAATATATTAAAATTGGAACTATTTTTCTGACAATTTAAAACTGGTGCATTTTTTTCTTACTTAACAGCACTTAAAATCGTCATTTTAATGTGTTTTTCACGTTCTAATTTTTTGCCCATGGGTCAGGCCGTGCCATGAAAGGAAACCGCGCCACCTCTACGCTCTACCCCCTTAAGTACAACACGAGGGAGGGGGTACTTATGCATACCTTTCCTTACTTTTCCCCTCAAAATGTTGCCATTTTCTCACTCACTAACAATTAAGAATTTACATTGGTTTATTTTCTTTGTGGGAAAATGTAGACAATGTTGACGATTACACCTATAGTGTTAAATCACTAGCAATGCAAGAGATACTTTTTACAGTAATTTGCCCCCGCGAAATGTTGGTACGTCCTTGTATTAGACGTAGAAAAATTCAAACACCTTTCAATTTTCCCCCCTCAGTCAAAGTCCTTTTTACAGTTGATTCAGACACTCCCATCGCAGCATTTGTCTCTTCTGAAACATCGTATTTGAAACCACACAACTTTTTTCGTCACGGTTTTCCGCCGTGTCCGGCACGGCGCCGCGCCGGACACACCACGGCTCGCTCCCGTCCCCTCCGACCATTGATAATAATATTGCTGTCTCGTCTCTCACACACTACGCACCGAATGGTGCACACGGCTGGCGGCGGAAAGCCGGCAAGTCTGAACACGTCCATTCAACTTCGTGTACATTTCGCGCCGTGTCCGGCGTAGCGCCGTGCCGGATTGAAATGGAGACCAGCCAGTCAACTGCCCCCGTCTTTAAGCAGTCTCCTGCATGCGACGTTGTGTTTGAAAGCTTCCATATGGACACATGGTTATTTCTAAGTGTGACGCCGGGCCATCCACGGCGTCCGGCAAAAACCGGAACGTCTGAAAGAGGCCTTAGAGGCTCAGAATTGACGAAGCTGTAACGGCGATCTTGAAGCGCGAATGAAATGCCGCATCGCCACAACGAGGCAAGTGCTGAACTAGCGTGTAAAATTTCCGCCGATACTTTTTTACTATGGAACTTTCAGCGTGACCATATAATTGTAGTGGGAGAAAATCTGTAGCAACTTTCAATGCAGCTTCATATTGCTGAAATAAATTTTTGCTGTTTTAATTCTCTTCGTAGCCAATGTAATATATGTTTTACTTATACGGTAACTAACGTGCTACATGTGTTATGTAGACGTCTTTAGCACAGAGCAATAGTTTAACAGTTTCCACCAGGAACTATGCGAGTTGTAAATTTTTTCTCATTTTCAACAATTTATTAAGAGTAAATTAAAATGTAACGATAAACATGTTACAAATAAATTAATTATTAAATAAAAGCTTTTAGTTTTAGTAAGGCAGCAAAAAGATTTTCATTAAAAATATAAATAACCTAGCTATCACCCCTGGGTGAGGAACCAGTTTTCATAGAACAACAAAACAAAAAACTTCAAGATACATGTTTTGACGTTGGCGAAGATATTTCATGGAATGACACCAGCAGAATTCGGCCAACTGGCTTATAAATATGCAAAAGCCCGTTCCATTAAACGCTACAGTATCATGTCTCCAAAAATAGCTGGCAGAGACTAACTACGCCTTTTACACCAGAAAGTAATGGAATCTCTTTATAAAAACCAGAAGAATCAAGCATCAACATAATAACTTCTTCTAAAGAGAAATCTGTCGGCAGATAATTCATTCAAAACAAGATATTCAATTTCAGGTCTCTTGACTCTTAGCCGAAACATGCAGTAAATAGTAATGATAATCCCCTTTCTAGCAGAATGAAAGAAAACTATGAACTTTCGATTGCGCAGTATGTCTCAGCGAACTCACACATTTCGGATGGAGTATCATGAACATGCTTTAATTTGTTATTTGACAGCAACTAAAACTGCGCTTTGTTTGAGAACGTTTATATGGAGTTTGACGGCAGTAACTCGGAGGCCCAGCATTCTTCTTGTGACACCTAAGCTCGTTGTTCATTGTATCCAACGTACGACGACGAAAGTTTAACTTTACGACGGAGAGATATTAAGTCACTCCTGCCAGAAAGTTGCCATGATCGCGTCCTCACACATAATGCCGAAAACTAAAGTTCTCTGACGCTTTGAAAATTGTCTCATGAGGGCATTATGGATGGTTCCCTAACCCGAGTGAAATTTTTCTTACACGCATGGGTTGCGTGAATACGCATTCCTGTGAGAAAAAAATGTCTTACCGAACTAGAATATTAACATATTATATTTACAGTAGAATGCAACTTTTTCTTTAGTTACTAAATACAATGTATTACATTAAATAAATCAGCGAAACCTTGAGTGTGGGTGAACGACAGCGATAGAAAACGACAGTGAACGACAGCGATAGAAAACGACAGACTGTTGCACCTTCAAATGTATGGAAAACCTGACGGTAGAAAAGTTGTGTTCAATTAAGGGATAGTCATCCCTGCTATTTTCCTAAGGGTAGAAGTTATCAAGCACAATATGTTGTTGGTTTGACTATCACAATAACATTAAACAATGCTGTCAATATTATTATTATATGTGGCGTAGTTTCCCATATTTTTAGGAAAATACTGTTTTATACTTTCATATATAGCTGGCCATAACACCCTTAATATCGATTTTAGGTGAACAGTGCACAACATGTTTTCCGTCTTCTTTTGTTGCCTACTACAACCTGTGTAAACATCGGAAGGTATTTTCGGGACATCCAGTATCTATTTAAAATATACACATATAATCACACTCTACTGTATGTTTAGTTACATTTATAACTTAAGTATGCCACGATATTGATCACCAAATTGGTACAACCATGCTTGCTGGGATAACGCACGAGGGCTAGTTTAACATGTTCGCTATTCTCTCCCATAACTATTCATATCGATCCAACCCTTCAAACAGAGCATTGTGGAGCAACGCTAACACGTTCGACTCGCATTCGAGAGGAACCAGCTTCGTCCCCGGTTCCGGCCATCCTCATTTCGTCTTCCCATGTTTTCATCGAAATAACTCCAGGCTAATGCTGGTATGGTTCCTTAAGAAAGTTCATATCCGACTTCTCTCCCAGCTGCTGTCATTGTACCAAATTGTGTGTCTCCGTCTATAATGACCTCGCTGTCGACGAAACGTAAAGTCCACTTACCTTACCAACCCTTCGAGCTGAATAAAGCCACGACATTGCTGTAGCTTTGTTGCGTTTCTTCGCTCTGGCGAGAGACAAGCAGTGTTACAGAAATCAATATTACATTTTTACTTACTGAATTTTTTCTCCATGTAAGGTTTCAGCGATTGATACACTGTGGCTGTTGTTGCTCAGTCTAATAAGTTCACAATAATTTTATATATATGTTAATATGTGGGGTACATTCAACAAGGTTTTCATGAACTGTTGGTTACAGCGATATGTGGCTGTGACCAGTCAATATAATTGTAAGCTGAACCAATAAACGTCACTAAAACAAAGCAATATTTATAATCTGTATGCTTAAACTGAGCATTGAATACAGGCTTGAGAATCTATAATTAAAAGTATATTTACTAGCGCTTAATTTCATCATGACTACACTGCCATACACAAAGTAAATCACCTTGGTTCTTAGTGTTAGGAAGCAATGACTCTTCTACTTATTAATGATGGAAAACTGTCATAATAATAATTTCTATCAAAAGTAAAATACTTTACTCGCTTATACTGATTTATGATAGCGTTAAGTTTTTAAATTTTCTTTGACTAATACATACGGATAGTATCATTTATATAAATGCCTTGCTGCACTTCCAATGTTGAAAACAGTGGCTGTTCGCAAGTGTATGTTTAATTATCAATAAATTGAAATAATTAATAAATATTGGAAAAAGATTCTGCCAATAGTTTTGTTATTTAAAATATAATAATTTGCAGAAAGATATGACACATATATGTTTGAGAAATATTTACAGTAATTAATATTGCATTGAAAGTGAAAATTATGTTGTTTTTTTAAGTGAAGTAAACAATGCGTGGTCATTAATTATTCTTTATAAATTTCAGTGACGATAAGAATATTTCAATTATTCTAAATAATTTTGTTTCGGTTGAAAATCAGAATTTCGTTAAAAATCACGTATTACGACAAAAAATTGCATGCGTCAATTTGACTTGTTAACTTTCAATTTTTAAACCGAAATATTTTATTTTTAATCAGTCAATATTTAACTAGTATGCATCTGGAGCAAATTAAATAATAGCGATGGAAATTGCAACTAGTACTCATTCAAGTGCTCTGTTTTGTAAGTTGTGTTGTATTTTACTTCATGTTTAGGTGATTAAGTTGAGAAATATCCTGGGGGATGGGGAACAAATAAAAGGTTCTTTAAATTGAGAACATTTATAAATAGGTTTAAAAAAACTTCCACGAGTGTTGACAGTTTTAATTTACTCCTGCGAGTTTTTTTTTCATATTATCACTTCTCGTTTTGGTAAATGTAATGGTAAATTGATCACTTGGGTTATGTAAAAATGACCTACAGTTTATACCTTGTAAACACTGATAAGATATATTGTTTAAAATAAAAAAAAATGTTAGTCTATATATTTGAAACTTAAAAGAAATATCTGAATAAAATATTAAACTGCACGAGCACAGCTATAATAGCTTAAAAAATAAAATTAGCCACAGAACTTGCGTTTTAACTGTCAAAAATTCAGTCAACTTTTACATAATGAGAATAATTGTTTGTAACTTGTAGTTCCGCCAGAAATTGATTATTTTATGAACATGACTGCTATTAACTTACGGTTTCAGCAATTGTGTATTCATTCCGTTTTGATGACGTCAACAAAACAAAGCAAACGGTGTTGAAACTAATGTGCAGCAATAGAATAAGGGCGATGCGTGTAGGCTGTGTTATTTTTGTAACTTTGTAACCTGGGTTACTTTTAGCAGTTGGAATTCATCCAAACATCCACGCCTCGACTGATAATTAATTCCTTTTTCAAGGTGAAATCTAAACCAATACGACTGACGTTTATTACACTGTAGCACAAGTTGCGAAGATAACATATCATATTTAAGTAGATTCCGTTCTAAATAAATAATGGTATCGAAACAAACAAATTTAATCTAAGACTTGGTCAAAATGTTGTTGTATGTGCTCATAGCAATTAGCTTTTATCTCAAATGTCGTATTTACTTACAAATTTTACGCAAGTTTATAAATCTCATAGTTATGTATACCCGTTTTACGGACTCAGTATGTCGAAGTATCCAACACAATTTATAGTTAACTCACACAGACTAAACATACTAATTTGTTTCCTATCGCAATAGATAACTAAATGGTCCAAATAAATTTCTACATTCCCCCCTTATTTTAGACACAAAATGTGACTAAATTTGGATCTAATGAAATTTTTTTTTCTCTCATAGTTTTCGCGTAATAGCTTGTTAAAGTCATATTTTACATGTTTCCGTTTTAAGGACTACACTGAAACCAACTGAAAAACCAAACTAAAAAAAATCACATTAGATAAAGACATTACAGGCTACAATGTCAAGCTCATAAAAATAAAGAATAAAAAATATTTCTATTTAAAAAAAATGCTGAAACTGAAAAAAATGTTAAAAATTCAATATTTTTTTTAATAAAAATTATTTTTATTCTTTATTTTTATGAGCATGCCATTGTCACCCGCAATATTTTTATCCACTGTGATTTTTTTTTAGTTTGTTATATCAGTTGGTTTCAGTGCAGTCCTTAAAACGGAAACATGTAAAATATGACTTTAACAAGCCATTACGCGATAACTATGAGAGATAAAAAAATTTCATAAGAGCCAAATTTAGTCACATTTTGAGTCTAAAATAAGAAAAAAATATCTGGTACAAATAAATGAAAAAATGGCGATGAAAATTGTTGTAGACCACGCCCATAAAGTGTTAAAATTAAGAAAGGGTAAAATTTTTTTACGATTTTCAAAATCTGAGTGTGTACGTGTCTGTATATATATATATATATATATATATATATATATCGACTTATTTGAACTTTTAGGTATCGACTCAATGTTTGCTTATGATTTATGCTCACTTAAATATCTGAACTGTAACTTATTGCTATTACGAAATTCGACACCTTACGGGAAGAAAAGTAATGAAAAAGGGTGAAATACGTTTTCAATTAAACGTCTATATATAGAAAACTAATGTGGTTGATATATTTCGATTGTGAATTTTAAAAAATTTTTACCCTTTCTTTATTCATTTGGGGCCGAATTCGGAAAGTATATTTAAATAGTATTTACATATTTACATAATAACTTGTATAAAACAAAGAGCACTTCGATATCTCGATTGGTTCAATATAGATATAGGAATAATCAAAAACACATTTCATGTATTCTCACCCCCTTAATTATCAAATTCTGAAACTTCTTGGGTTCCTACAATAGTCATTCCTATGCGTAATAAATTGAAGTAAAAACTACGGCGTTAGATAATTGCGTTTCAGTAATATAGACGATTCATAAAAATATATTTTGCCCTTTTTACTGCTTGGGGGTTGAATTAAAAAAATAAATGCTAAAACAACTTTTTAGATAATTACGTAACCAGCATTTTGAAGTGAAAACCAACTCTGTATCCCGAAGTATTCTACAGATATACAGGGTGGACCAGAATTCATGTGCCAAAGTCCGGGAGGGGATTCGTTATGGAAAATAAGGTGGGGTATATAAACCAACACTATTCTGTGGTAAATATTAAGGGAGCTACGCCACGTTGAAAAAAATAATTTTTTTAACATTTTTCGAAAAATACTAGAAAATATAAGAGATAGAGCCACCAAAATTGGCATAGA
>PNEQ01027371.1:0-18636 GCA_003012365.1 Medauroidea extradentata
TAAACGTGACCTTGCGGACTCCGAACCAATGGCGGACATGCGTAAAAACGCTCACGGACTCCTGTGCTACATCGTCAAATGTTCAAATGCTCACTCACTGGAGCAGCAGCCAATGAACAAATATAGCTGAGGACAGTGCACACAGGACTGTGGAGTCTAGCCTGCTGGGCGTTGAACCCGCGAAATATCCGGGCCTCTACTAATCACGTACTCCTCATTCTAGATAGCGAAGCGTGAAAGATGGCGGTGTGTAGATCGCTCAATTGATGTGCGTCACAAGGCAAATGTAGACACACGATTTAGCAAACGATGAAACATTTCCCCGTGTAGATAGGAATACCCCAATCAGCAGATGTGTCGACACTGAAGAATAATACCCGTGCCCGTTAATTTCTTAGTGAAGAAATCCTTCGATTACAGGTCAAACATTTTCTGCTTACTAGGGCGTGGTAGATAAATAAGCGATGAATTCTTCAATTGAGATCTGTACTTTTAGAAAGTCAATATATAAAACTGTAAAACAGCAATCCTTGATAATTATATTTTCCAAATTTAGGAGCAAACGATTACCCAGAATGTTACATTCGTTAAGCGTGATCTCTTGTGCCGCAATTAAATGTACGAGATTTCGGCGTCTCGGATTGTTCTTCAGATATACGTTAGCCGAGAAAAATGTTTGCTCAGAGAGTTGACATAAACTATTGTCTAGGATTGTTGTTTTTTTTATTTTTGCAAGTTAACTACGAGAAACCTACAATTCTGAACTGATGCTTTTAGCTCTCCATGCACTCTTAAGGCGGCCGCCTAGTGAAGGGTGTGTTTGTGTGTGACCGGTGAAAATCGATTAGGTGCTACGAGCGACGCCGGCCGACACATGCATTGTGATATCGCCTCTACGACCAACGTTGGTAATGCGCGCTCAGTGTTCCTGCCGTAACGTTCTTTATGTGGAACTTTATGCGGTGATCCTATCATTTTATTGAACGCGTCACTGTGGCGAAGTCGTAATTGTAGACCTCAATTTCGAAAGAATTCTTTATATATATATATATATATTTATATCTTGAGAAACGACCGTCTGGAGAAGCCATTCGTAGCCAAGTTTGATATTTTTAAAATAATATTTCCAATGTGTGTGGTGATTCAAAAATTTGATGGACAAGTTAATAATCGTATCATTAGAGCCACGATTTTATGGCGAAAAGATTTTTGCAACATTTGGTTTCGATGCGTCATGTGCACACCTGCAGCTCTGCTACATCGTCTGTGATTGGATGATTTTACTCCCACTTGCCCTGGACAATTATAGACGTACAGACTCACAATAATCTTATTCTGATTGGTGCAGTCAAATGAGAAACGTGTCTGAACAAAGACACGCTGCCAATAACCCTGAAACAGAACTGCCGATGTGCACGTGAGTCACTGAAACAAAGTGGGGCAAAAATCTTTTCGCGACAAAATCGTGGCCCTACGTATCATACATGAAAATATCTTTCCCCTCCCATTTTACTTGCGCCTCTCAAAACGACGTCATCATTGGTTTTTAGAGACCCTAAAATCTCGCGGAGTCCTGTGTACACACTGTCTTCAGCTAACTGTACATTGGCTGCTGCACCAATGAATGGCCAGTTATTTGTACATCCGACAGTGTAGCGCGGAAGTCAGTGAATGATTTCGTGCAGGTCTGCTATTGGTTCTCAGTCCTCAAGGAAGATTTTCAGTAACAGTGGCCCAAACGCGAAAGTAGTTAACGTATAGGGGAGAATGAAGTCTGACGTCTTTTGAAATGAAGTAGCGAAATTTCCAGGTCTCTACTGATATTTTTACAAGAACCATCAGGAGCGAATCGGGCACGTAGGACTTAAAAGTGCGTTGTAGTTAAATAAACTCTGAAAACATTAATTGATTTCTACGCTAAGCCAATATGGATAAAATACTCAATGACAATCCTAGATAAAGGTATTTTCCAACTTTATGAGTAGATATTTATCCAAAATTACTTATTCGTTACGCGTGATCTCTTGCGCCGCAGTTAAATGCACGAGGTTCCGGCGTCAGAGATTGTGCCTCAGAAGTTTTTAACACTGGAAACAATTTTGTTTAAAACGCTGGCTAAAACTATTGTCTAGGATTGCTATTGTTTAATTTTCGCAAATTGGCTTCAAGAAACCTACAGTTGTAGATTAATGCTTTTAGCGTTGAATTATGTACCACGCCCTCTTAAGGACCTGGAAAATTAGAGTTTTGTTATGAGCATTAGCTAAAATCCAAACAAGTGTTACTTTCGCAATTGTACCTGGACCTATGTAACACATCCTGGAGGATGCTGAGCAAATAAATAAGCAACTAAATGCATGTCCAATCATGTGATATCGCTGTGTCAGCGAGCAGCCAATGAGCAGTTGTCTGCTTGGGTACACAGACATTCTTGGAGGCTAACCTAAAAGTCAGTGAACCGTAGAATATTTTCAGTCTCTATGAAATATTAAGAAAGTCTATATGAAGTAGAGAGGAGAGATTAGGTTAGCGCTCCGAGGTCTTCAGCGCTGATCTGAGGTGAGTTAGGAGTCACGGAATACGAGGAGGGTGGGGGAAACTGGTCGGTCAGTAGCAGCGTCCACATTTTCTCGCACGCGAAAATCGGGGGTCGAACTGGGAACATCATGGTAAGAGGCGAGTGTTTTGACCACTTCATAATCTCGGCCGACAATTCTGCTTGGAGTGGAGGAACCTTGGGACAGGGGGTAGGTCCTACATTTTTCGAACAGAATTCGTGGGTTACCGTCGTCTCTGAAGTGAGGAACGAATTGAGACCTTTCAGCCGAGTGTCGCCGAAATTCTTTGTCTGGAGAAACAAGAATTTTTCCGTCTAGTTGAATGAGTGAAGAGGGTGACATGATTTTTTTTATCAAGACTGGTGATACGTGATATGCAAGGACCTGAAAAATTCGCGTTTTATTTTGTGCATAACCTATAATGCAAACAACTGTAATTTCACATAACTTCCCCGTGACTTATTCGACACCCTTTAGAAAGGAATTAAATTTAGCCCCAATCATGTGGTATCGCTGTGTCAGAGCAGCTAGCGAGCTTAGTCTTCTTGAATACACAGGTATTTTTCGAGGGCAGTTTACTGGTCATGCCGGAATCACAATGGCGCGACGCGAATAACAAAAGATAGCCAGTCAGCGTCGAGGCGAACGCTCTGTCGTCACAGGAGCCTCGACGCTGCTGATTGGCTGACCATGTTTTATAATTCGCTTATGTCGTGCCATTGTGATCCCGGCATCGAGGCCAGTGAATCCGCGAATTTTTTTTTTGTTCGTTTTCTATTGATAATGATATGTGGTGAGTACGGAGCAACGCTGGAATGAAGGGGCGAGGAAAACAGATGAGTCCCGAAGAAACCCGCCGACCAACGGCATCGTCCGGCGTAATTTTCCCACCGAGGATCGACTGTGTGGGAGGCTAGCGCCCTAGCCGCTGCACTAACCGCAGCCTTCTTCGTTGTTCAGAGAAACGAAATTTCCCGTTTGGTAGAATATTAGGTTTATGTTTAAGGTGGAACGTCAGCCGACCTCTTAGTACAAATTTTGTAATAACTAGTGTTTCAATAAAATTTAAACGTTTGGCAATGATAGGGCTTCAAATACGACATTGTGGACAATTTACTTATATAATTATTGAATGTATTAAATAATTTTGACTTGAGAGATTGCAGAAGACAAATTTAAAAAAAAAAAAAAAAAAAAAAGCCCTTTCAGCATGTGCAAGCTACATTATTGAAAGCATTCCATTAATGATATATTTCAGCATTCCAGTACCCGTATGACATGGTTCAAGGTATAAAAATTAATCGGAAAGAAAAATTATAGTAAAATTTAAATTATTGTAATATGAGGGTGGATGTTCCACATTTTCCATTGGCAGTTTAGCAATTTATTTTTCGGTAATAATTAAATAACAAATTATATTTTTAAGTGCCATGGTTTCTAAACTCGGCAAGATGTTACTCTAGTCTTTTAAGACATTATTTAGATTTTGTTCGACAGATGTCCTGGCTGGGAAAATTTTGTTGTGTTGGCAACAATGGCGTCTCGGCGCCCAACTAGACGTATCGGCGTGGTGCGTGCCCGCCTGTCGCCGTTTATGGCGGACGCCCGTGGCGTCTTCGGGGTCGTGGCCGAACGTGATGTAGTCGACGGCCGTTCCGTGTTGCCCTTTTTTTTTTTTTGTTTTGTTTATCTTGTGTTCCCGTAATGGCTGAAGGTAGCGGGGGTAACGGCTTCCACGGCCCAGAGGCGAGAAGCGCGCTAGGTACAGTGCGGTGCTGAACTTCATGGCACACGCCGCAGTATCGTCGGAACAGTTTCCTACTGCGGAAAAAAAAAGGGGGGGGGGGGGACTGTACATAAAGTGGGAGAGGCAAGGATATATGACTGGGTTAGTTTCCAAGTGGTGTAACTCACAAAAAATCGAATATGGACTTACACCACTACAGAATTGCCTGCAGTGAGGTCTACATACTTACCAAATGGTGTGCGTCCTAATCCACTACAGTTTTACATTGCACTACATATTAAGCAACATAATCCCTTAAGTTTAATACAGATACAAACTTTAAATTCTCTCTCCTGAAATATTTGCATTTTTGACTGACACCACTTGGAAACTAACCCACCCATATTTCCCGTTTAGTAAATTTGGATTAACGTTGTTTTATGTGTTGTTTAAAGGCATATTAAACTCAGTGAAAATGTTTTAAGTACTAATAAGTGTAATTATGATAGTTGGACAAGAATTCGTCAGATCAGAAAAGCGTACACTCAGAAAGTTTACTTAGCAGGGATAGTTATTTTTTACATAAAAAAATAAGGGTCTCCCACTTGTTAAGGTTTCACCACCCACCACTGCACGGACCTACGACAGTCGATCGAGGCTTTTGGGTCTTTCGTTTTTCCCTTTCCCAATAGCCCACAATATACAGGTTGCCCAGAAACAACCGTATCATAAGCACGCAACGCGAATCGTGGACTCAATTGGAGGCGAAAATGTTTGCGGCAAAATGTACGACGTTTCTCGGTCATAATTTGGCAACACGGCACGGAGAAAGTCTCCCCTCTTACGCTCCACGACCAGGTATCATTTAAGGCATGTTACGTCGATTAAACGTAGAATCATGTTTGGACTGCCCGGGACTTGAACCTGCTCCCGTGATATGATGGTCAGACCAGTAGTAGTAGGGTATCTATGGGGCGTAGAGGGGATTTAACTTCTTGCTGTGTTGCAACATTATGCGTTAGGAATGTTGTACAACGTTTTCGTCTTCACTTGAGCTCAGGATTCGCGTAGAGCCTCGCTCTTTAGTTTAGCAGTGGTTTCGAAAATATTTTATTTATCGTAAATTAATGCATACATAAAAAATTAATTCTGGCTGTTTTAACACTTATATATCATCGTTTGTATATGAATTTTTCTGTTCCAATACACTAAACCGATTTTTAGATTTTTGCCCCTGAAACAGCACGTATTTTGTTGTCAAAATAAGCCCAAATGAAACAAAATATTTTTTTACTAGCAAACGGTATATTTCTTTTTTTTTTATTTATTTTTTAATGTTCTAGCAAAATTGTGTATCGGATGACTGTTCACAGTCTCAAAATTTTTCAAAGCATTTGGTTAAAAAATATTTAAGTTATTGGGAATTGTTTGAAATAAATGAAAGATCGTGGCCTTAATGGCCATTCTGTATAGTTCAGAGGTGGTTACAGTAAGGCACGACGTTTACCAGCTGTCAGAATAAAACGTGCATTCGTTCGTGTGAAGACTATATTTAAGAACCACGCAGTGAGGTTGCTGTACTCGCGAGGTTGCGAGATGTCTGCGTGCGCGGATGTGTGGTACACACGGACGTGCTCGTGTGCACCTGGTTTCGGCAGAGAGTTGTCATGCTCCGGGGGAGCGGCAATAGCCCGTTTTCACGGCAAGCTCTTCCGCCTCTGTCCCCGCCGGAAGTGACGGTTCTGCTTCTAAGCCCTCAGCCCGGTCTCCCCTTCACCCTCTTTATTTCTCCTCTCGTTTCTTGCATGTGTTTCACCATAGGCGTACACAAAGGAGAGGGGTTGGGGCAAGAGCTTGCAGTTTCCACCCCTAATGGTGGAAGGTACCCTCCGGGCTTGTTTGTATAGACTTTTTGCAGGATGTTGTCAACTTGCGTGTCTATATTTTGGGGACACAATCCTCACATTTAGAGGAACAAAAACATGTTATATGGACATAGTTCCTAAGACACACGGTTTCTGCACTACAGTTCGCAATATATGATGTATGGTCCATAGCGCGAGCTGGATCATGTTGGTGTGGAATGTCATTACAGCAGTCCTGTACATTACACTACTCTACTATGTCACTAACCTATATTACAATAGGAGAAACTGTGAAAACAGCAGACAGTGCCCTATGAATTGTATGTCATGTATTGCGAACGGTTGTAGTCCACAAATGGTGCTTTTTCGGACCTTTGTCCATATAACATGTTCTGTTCCTTTAGATGTGAGAATTATTTCCCCAAAATTTTGACATGCAGCTTGACAACATTCTGTATAGAACTCATTGTGTCAATTTAAATTAATTTTTATGTTCACTAAGATGCTTTGCAGCACTACGGTATTTATAATTTAATAAAGAAGGTAAACAATTAGCAACTTTGTAAGCTTAAAAAATTTCACTTCAGTTAAGACTGTGAGAATTTCAGTAAGTTCTTGCTTTTCACATTTTAAACACACCAGTAATTTGAATTTTTTTTGCTGACTGGGGGTGGGGGGTGGTACTTTACAGCACCTTTTGCTCTAGAGTGCACCCTCACGAAGGGTTTTGCAATCCCAAAGCATTAATTCTGCACACACTACTGCTACTATTTACTATTTCATAAGTCTTCCAAAATTGGCTTCACCTTTTTCGAAAATAATAATGATAATGTTCTATTTAAAACATTTCATTTCACATAAACTGTTTACTAAGCACTTTATTTTAGCCAGTTAGAACGGAACTAGAAGGAAACCGCTAGGCTGCTCTAGGATAGTTAGATACTTTTTGCGTTAACCTATGGAAAGTTCCCTTACTTGTATTGGGAAATTTCTGTAAAATAAACAATGACTAAAGAACAGGTACACTAATATTATCAATAATTTAGAAAAAAAGTCCACTATCTGAATATGTTATTTAAATATTACGATCAAAGTAAATACTTTTGATTTAAGTTTTGTTTTGTTTAAGGGTGGTTGACTCCAGCTATCTAGAATTATTGAAATTTTATCTAAAACCAGTTTTTACAGACATTGTTTTACAGTTTGTGAGTCAACAGAGTGTAGAGAGTTAAGCTAAGAAAATTTTCTGTAATTAAGTAGTGTATTTTGGGTAATGCTGTTTTCACATGTACAGTCACTCACATAAACAAATTAGTAATGAAAGTGATTCTGTAACAATTTCATGACATACAGTAAGTTATTGCGTTGTCGTTTCAGAAGTTATGTAGGGGTTGAGCAGAAGGGTGCAGAATGTATGTAGGTGTGTTGATGAGTGGGGTCGATATATGGTTGCATAGATGGATGGGTTAATAGGTTGGTAGTGGGTTGACGAGAAGTTAGGTGGGAAAATTGATGGGGTGGGTAGATAAGTGGGTGAGCACAGATAATAGGGATTTTATAGGCAGGTAGAGGGTGAGTAGAGGAAGGGGTAGGAGGCTAGATGGGAGGTTGGGTGAGTAGGTTAGTGGACAGATGGGAAGGTAGGTGGTCAAGTGCGTAGGTGAGGAGGCAAGTCAGTAGGTGTTCAGGTGTTAGTTAGGTGACACATACTTGTACTGATTTAATTTTCAAGTGTCACTGTTACAGTATGTAGATTAAATGATTTTTTTGCTGAGATGAAGAAGAATGAGAGGATAGCTGTGTATGTGTGTGTGGCTATGTGTACACATTTGTGATGCATTTGCTTGCACGTGTGTGCCTGCAACAAAATGAGAGAAGAATCGATGAAAGAGCTAATGCTGGGTGCTAATGTCTTGTAAGTAGTTTATCAGAAAGCCATGCTTTGCAAATAGGTGAGCTCACTGTATGTTCTTGTTTCTCGGCAGGTCGCAAGTGCAGCCGCTACCAGTTTGAGTGCAGGGCTTCTGGGGAGTGCATTGCCATCTACAATGCATGTGATGGTATCCCCCAGTGCAGTGATGCAAGTGATGAAGGTCCGGAGCTGGACTGCCCGGCACAAGGTGATGTTCAAATAAGTTTGACTCGTGTGTCACTGAGTCTAGTCTATTGTCAAATATAAGATGTCACTCTTCAAGTCAAACCCAGTTGCATGTTAACTTCAACAATAATGTAAACATTGCAACATTTTTTTTTTTTTTTCAGTAGACTTTGCTTTGTGTTAATTGTGTTGGCTTCGAATACTAAGACAAAATACTAAAATGATTAAACCATAGTATTATAGAAGGTAGCAACATTTATTCTTGTTCTATTTGGCCAGTTGAAAGTTCAAAATTTTTGGTGCTAAATTCAAATCAGTGACCTCACTATGCTTGCTTAGCAATGCTGTATTCATTTTTAATTTTTTCATAAAATGTTGTTTAACAGCTTTGCCAGAGCTCCTAACATGTAGTAGGGCTGACATCAATTGTCCTTGTCAATTAATATTCTCTACTGTAATTGACGATATACACATTCAAACAACACTTAATTCGACTTTACAAATTGAAGATTATTGCTTTTGTTATTAATGAAAATCTGTATTTAGCAGGTTGCAAGTGCAGCCGTTATTTGAGACTAGCAATAATCACACTAGTATTTGAACAAGATATTTAGTAACTGTAAGGTTTGTAGGCTGTTTATGATAAATTGACAATTTTGGAACTGTTTTGCAATCTTTTTGTTTGAATAATTTTTAATTATTCTGCCACTTTTTAATATACACACAGCTGTGTAAGTAATAAACCCAACACATGGTTAGATTTTACTGTACGCATACGCCTGAGGCAACAGGAAATTTTTTTGTAATGTTATTTTAAACTGAAAGCTGATAACTAGCCTCCAGGTCCACATCGAGAGCTTCCTCAAGATTTTATGGAGAGAGGTATAATGTGCAGATTACTTCGATTTGTTGATATGAAGGTCTAGGAAAGAGAAGTGTGTGGTTTCAGCGTTTGTGCTGCTGTATTGTTGTACACAGTAAAGTGTATGAGACAGCTCTGTCTTGTAGCCTCCACTGGTGACTGCATGCAAGGGCACAAATGGTGACACAGTGTGTGTTCTTCCGTAGCTGTGGTGACAACCCAGGCTCCCCCACCACCTCCCCCAGCGCCACCCACTCAGCCAGCCAACCTGGTCCCGGCACCAGGGTCGCAGTACCAGCAACCAGCACCTGCGCTAGCCCCGAGACAGCCCGCAGCAGCTTACGGGGGGCAGCGCGGCTGGCAACAAGAACCTGCTCAGCCACCACAGTACGACTTGTCGGGTAATTTTGCACACTTCTGCCTGTGAAACTTACTGTTCACAGCTGTGCTAGAGCATCAGGAGGTTATTCCTCAGCAGAAAAACCTTAAATGAAGCACAACTGGTCATTTTAATTAACTGATCTGCTTTCTAGCTTTAGTTACACTTACGGGAGGTAGTCATCTCAGTGATTGGTGGTCCTACTTTAGGACACCAAAAGCAGCATTAAAGTAATTTTACTAAATTTACTATAGTAGTCCAGCAGATCAGATAGAGAACTAATAGAGATGGTGATTTATTGTGGGAAAAGTTGACTGTTTGCTAGGTTTCAACATTTGTTCAGCATGTCAGAAACTTTCTTTACACTACTGCCTGTTGTCTGCTCATGAAGCTGTTGCCCTACTTGACAGAACCAGTGGAAATCCTACCGCTTTATTTAATGATTACTTATTACCATAAATGGTGCTTTAATTTAAAATCGTGCGTGCGCTTTGTTTATGCCACGTGGCTAGGGACTTTGTAATCGGCAGTCATCTGCACGTCGATGAAGATTATTCAGTGTTTTTAATTGTCAATCGCGTCAAGGCGTGTTTGTATTATTCAGCAATGTATATATGTATCATTTTCATGCATCAGTTAATATTTTACGGTCGGTTTTGTGAAACCACATGCTCATCACCGATGTCATTATTATCATTGTAGAGTGAACAAAGGGACATTGTGTATTCATTCATACATCTACATCATTTTGCATACGGTTCACATAAGTACATCTCATTTCTCGTGTGTAGCCATATTCATCAGCGAGTACCACTATCGTCGTCATTGTGCCAACCATCACCATACCATTGCGTACCTCGGGGATAGGTTCGACCATACGATTGCATAGTTGGGAACAGCAGCATACATCAATAATCCACGCCCGCTGCCCAAGCCATATCGTGGTCCATCACAGCGACCATTGGTTCTCTACTCCATAGGGAGCTGCATTTTCAAATGCCATGGGAGCACCCCACACAACACTGCATTCAACACATACAGCATATTATGTAGGTGTGAGCACAGTTTCCTTCCACCGCCACACATTGGGCTGACGTATCATAAAATTCATTTAGGCACGCTATATATAGTACGTAATGAATCATGGTGCAAAGGGATAATACTGTTTTCATGCTATTCGACCTTATCGGGTACTTATGCTCATGTCAAATAAGCAAAACTAAACCATCACCACACCTGGAACAAGACGATCACTAGGCATGCAACCAGAACACACACCCCCTGGGAAAATAGAGTCTCGAAGTGTGATACTGGCGAGTATCGCTTGCGCCCACCCTCATAGCCGTCAATTCAGTCTATAAATCAGTCACGTCTCGTGCCAACGGTGTCAAGTTATTGTAGGTTGAGGCCAGGAGGCTGTCTGGATTTTGTTATGTGATGGTGGGCTAGTTCATGTCGCTTTAATTCTTCCCTGTTATTGGATGATGTCAAGGCTTTCACTACGGTGGTTGTATAGCAGGAGTCAATGTCTGGATTATTGGATGCTTCATGAGCTGTAGCTGGCTTGTCTAGTGAATCTACATTTGAACAATTTTAAGCTAGAGAATTTTTTGTCTGTACCCTATAGCCATTCATTCTCTGTCTGAGTGTGTTGGTGGTGAGGCTTACATACTGTGTTTTACAATATTTGCACAGTGGCTGGTACATTAGTTTTTCTGGGGCCTAATTGTAGCTACCTTTGATGGGTTAAGTTTGGTTGATGTGTTGACTACTAAAAGTAGTATTGTTGTTTGCTTACAAACAGTACATGTGCTGCAGTGTGGGATTGCACTGATTTGATCCCTTGGTTGTGGTAGATGTATTGACTGTTGCTCTGGATGGTAATTTTGGGTGAACAATTGTACGGTGTTATGCATCAACCAGCTATGAGCCAATTATTAGTTGTAAATAAAAACGTGTTTAAAGGTTCTCAACTTAGAACAATTCTTACGAGAAGCAGGAATATTTTAGTCTTATAATGGAAATATTCTGAACACGCTACAGGACCAAAATACTTTTTAAGATGGTTTTAAAACTGAAAACATTTTCACCTGTATTACTTAACACTATCGATTGGCGCATAGCTGGTTTATGCATAACGCCGTCCAATTTTTCTGGGAAGAAATTAAGAATGTTGCTGCATGCAATTCATGGAGTTTAAGAGAGGACTCATCCTCAGGCTGTATACTGCGGGGTGGTGGTATCGCCATTTAAATCACCAAGTGAATAATTCCGACTGTTCTGTCTTATTCCATTAGAATCAGTAGATACATGAAAGCACCCATTTTGATTATGTTGTCTACCAGTCACGACGATAAATGATGGCCAGGTGTGAAGGGATATTGATTAGTGTTTTGCTTCCTGTTTATCAAGAAACAATTTCCTGAAGCATTGTAGAAACGAGACTGTGATCCCAGTGTCCAAAATGTATGCTTCTATTAACTTTGAAACTGTGCGATTCCACGTACAATGCTACTAGATCAGAGCAATCTGGAATAGTGTATACTAATATTGTGTAGTGTTTAATGATGAGGAATGTTTCTTAATGGGGTCTGATAATAATTGTATTTTGGTGTGGAAGGCCCTGGTGTACATTGTAATCCCAATGTTGCTTTCACCTGTAGCAGGCATTTTGGTCTGGGGAGTCATAGCCTACAATAACAGATCCACTTTCATAATGATGGTCAAGCTGTATGTGGTTGCGATCTTACATCCTCATCTGGTCCCATTTCAGGCTTGTATTTCAGTTGTAGTCTTCTAGCAGAATGATACACTTGGCCCGTGTTACCCAGGTATTGCCCCATCATCTCCAAACACTATAATGCCCTGCTGCTCCCCTGACAGGCAGATATAGGTCAAGTTGAAAAGCCAAGTGTAAATCATGCCACAGCACCATCTAAAAATTGTGGCTCTGTTTGCCTCAGGACAACGTCTATTGTCTACTGGACTGCATGTCAGACAGTATCTCAAGCGAATTGTATGACTTTGTTGCAGCATATATCACAATTCGAGGGGGCACTAACCACTGTTGAAGATGACCAGACTGTCTATTACAGATACATGTGTCTGTCCTACTGTTTGTTTTTGTGGTTTTGTGGTTTATTCATTTGTATCAGTAACTTCTAGAATGTTTCAGTACCATCCATTGCATCCTTTTGGGCACGCTATTTTTATTGTCGAGTAGTACATATTTCTCTGGAAATTTAACCATACTTCACAGTATCAAAATGAGTGTCTTGAAAGAAGTAGACGTGGCAAATGATATATGTTGTGATTAACGACGAATATTAAAAATTAGTAAAAAATCCTATGAAAAGGAAGTGTGACCTGATTGCCAGAATGAAAAAATTAATTTATGCTATTAAAGTGTACAGTTCTGGTAGGAAGAAGTGCGGTGCATGTGTACAATAGTGTCTGCGGAAGGCCAACGCTCGAGTGGAAACCAGTCGCCAGAGCAGCAACATTTCCACCAGCCTTCGCGGGGGCAGCTGCCACCCCAGCAGCGACCTCCGCCCCCTGCCCAGGGCAATATACTGTATGGCCGAGAGGGAGAGGGCTACGTGCAGTGGCCAGCTTATCAGCAGTACCACAAGGAGTACGATGGTACTACCAGCAATCATTACTTCTCATACTTTTTCTGTCACACCTAAAGGTAGTTTAAGGAAGAAGTTTATTTGAAAACTGCTGAACGTGCATGAGTGATGTCTGTGTAGGAATATAATCCTAAGAATTCATCTATACCAATTTCAGGTTTTTCAATAATACTTAAAGCAGCCAAAAGTTCTGAAAATGGGTGTTTTTTTTAATCCTTTTAGACAGGAACTTTTAATTGCAGAATCTTCAAACAGGTACAAGCACATAAGCATACACTTAGCATTAATATTGTGCCATAAAATTAATGTCTTAGAATCAAGCTGTCTACGAGACTTGTGCCTTGAGACTAGGGTGAGGTGTGATGTGCTTGTGTAGGTCACCTTTAAAGCGTCTTCACTTCTAGGACTTATACACACAAAATATATCCACCCAGAAGCCACCTTAAGAGGGCATGGTGCACAGCTAAAAACTGAACACATTAAAGCTGGATTCACAACCACCACTTAGCATACCCGCATACATACGTGTAAAAGTAGAATCACTGAGTGTGCATGCTAGCCTTCACATCCTCGCGTAGCGTGCGTGCGTACATAGTAGAGTTGATCAACTTTCTAATTCATACGTACGTACGCTAAGTGGTGGTTGTGAATGCAGCATGTGCAAACATAAGAATCAACTAAATATTAATTTATACTGAGAAATCATTTATCTTGTGGTCATAAATTATTTAATTCGCTGTGAAAAGTAAAAATAAATTACGATAATCTACGGTATTACCGACATTTTATTATGACATAAACATTTTTCGCGCATGTCTAGATTAAATATGGTTGTGAATCCAATCTCTAATACTTGACGTACGTGCGTGTGTTCATATGTACGTTAAGTGTGTTTGTGAATCTGGCTTAACTGAAGTTAACAAGTTATTGGAAATCAGTTTTGGAAAACTTAAAAAGAGCAATCTAAGTGACAGTTTTTGTACACTTTTTGAGCAAACATTTCACTAGATATGAGTTCCTATTGAACTGTTTGTGACGTCAACATTTCATACATTTAATTTATTGCAGTGCAAGAAATTGCATTGAAAGAATGTGTCACCTTAGAATGATATTCGTTCACATAATTGGCAAAAACAATATTTTTTCGGTTTCCTGTTTTTCCATATGACTTCCAGAAACATTCAGTTTTATAGTAACATTGTTTTTTGTTTATTTATTTATTTATTTATTCATCACACCCTCTTAAACATTAATTTTTATTTGTAATTAGTAGCCTAGCGGCCTTTCCCGCCATTGTCCTATTAATTTTTATCATTTAGAGATACTGCATCTTTTGCAAACAAATCAATTTTATTTTCTTTAAATTGGTCAAGGTAGGTACGTTTAATTCAATGGATGTTCAAATTATTATTTTTATTTTATCTCCCAAATGGCTATTACCTAAATTTCAGTGTACAGTATTTAATTTTGGCACTTTGAGCTCTAGTGGCATAATGCATGGTAATGGTGCAAGCTGTACTGATATTTGCTACTTAATATAGGTGGAAGCTTTCTTGTTTCCGCACCATCACAACAGGTTCTATTTGTCCCTGTTCCTTTGAGGTCATTGGTTTTTCTGTGCATGCCAAGTGTGTACATACAGAAGTGTGCAAACACAAGTATGCAGTGCAAGAGCCCATCACTGGCCACTGGACTGCATAATTTTATGTATTGTTTTTTTGTTCACGCAAGTGTATTAAATTTATTAATAATCACTTCATATAGTTTGAGTTTCTGGTTTACATATATTTGTATTACAAAATTTTTTGTGTACATTTTGCTCATGAAAATTTGATGTTTTACAGAAGTGTACAAAAAGTAACCTATTATCTCAGGTACTTAGCATGTTTACTCAATCACAAGGGATTAACCAGGTTATTGCTGAACTTGTAAAAGTATCCAGGGTTTTAAGATGGTAGGAATTGAACATAAATCAAAATATTTTATGCATTGGGGGCTGTGATGGCCGAGTGATCAGATCACTCATCCCCCACTGTGGCAGTTCTAGCGTGATTGCTGGTGAGCTGGTCCCAGATTTTTTGCATGTACGAAATTAGGCGTACGTTGCCATTGGTTGGCAGGAGTTTTTTCAGGGTTCCTCTGTTTCTCTCCGCCCTTGCATTCTGTCACTGCTCGACTGTATAGTCTTATTTCATGTCATGTCTCATGGAACAACAGATGCCTACGGGCTCCCAAATTGAATGTCTGCTTCTTGGGGTCATACCCTGCCTTTGGGTTAGTTGCCTGGTTATTATTATTGTTATTATTATTATTGTCATTATTTTACATATTAGTTAAATAACGTATAGAAATTGATATAATAGGGGCCCTTTGTTATGTAGTTTTTATGCCCAAAAAAAAGCTGCATGATAAAAATAAAAAGCATAGTATTAAAGAGTATTGCACAACTGTAATAAATTTGAATTCACTATAATGTCACAATAAAATGTTATTCTCAAGCTGCAAAGCCTCACTTATTCCCTTAAATTCATTCTACTATATTTATTCCATGCTACTTGCTTTAATATTTTGAAAGCAGCACATTCACTTTCCTGCACTGTAATTTTGATTGTATTTAGTGTACATTTTTATGCCATATTGTGTGTGTTGTCTACTAAAACCAACTTACAATTGTCTTGAGTAGGGTTAGTTTGGACTTTATTTAGTTTACTATTGAGTTTATTGAGTTAAACTTTTAGTTAACAGTTTGCACTCAAGTGAACTTAAGTCTGATACTAATTAAAAGAACCGAATTAAAGTTTTACTCAAACCGGGTTAGCTGAGTGTTATGGAAAATGCCTTAAAGCAGGTATAAATTTTTGCAGTATTTTACAGCGAGTATCATGGTCTCTTATGGGTTGTGATATTCACTGTGTTTCAGATGGAGGGAACAGTCACATCTTCAACCACAAGAGCAGCGGGTTGATGTCGGAGACAGACAGGTACTCTCCTGGCCTCTCTTCCTATTTAAGGAATAATAATCTGGAGGTGTTGGGCAAAGGGTGAGCTATGAGTCACTCTAGCGTTTGCTACCTTCCAACTATGTAGGCACTAGCGTAGGTTCTGTCTGTGGCACTGCTTTTATCTTCCTGTGCTCACCGTCTTCTCAAGTTACTTCTTTTGCATTATGCTTCCTCAATCTCAGTACGATGTTCACACTTCCACATGTTGATTGGGGAATGAAATTACTTCTCTGGCATTACGCCTTCTCAATCTCAGTACGTATTCACACTTACATATGATGATTGGGGGATTGAAATTACTTCTCTGCCATTATGCTTCCTCAATCTCAGTACAGTATTCACACTTCCACATGATGATTGGGGGATTGAAATTACCGTACTTATCTTGTGTTATGCTTCCTTGATCTCAGTTTAGTATTCACACTTCCATATGGTGAGTTGAGGATTGATTTGCCATTGTACAGTTTTCTTCACATTTGGAATAGTGGAGCAGATTTTTCTGTTACAGGCCTTAAATCTGCATTTTGCAACTAAAAACTTCATTGAAGTTAAATTTTCCATTACAAATGGTATGTACTAAGTTCACTTGTATACCAATAATTCATCTTATTTAACAAATAATTGCAAATGGCATAAGTTACGCAAGTCATGTATTTATTTTGTTAATAATTTTGTCACATAATAGCAGCAATTTTTCTGGGATACTTTTGTGTTGTTTGCACAAGTGCAAATTGTTCATAAACCAAAAAAAGAAGTTTGTATTTATTGCAAGAAATGGGAGATGCTGTAGCACAGTTGAACTGTATTTCAGAGTTATTGATGGTGTACCCTTAGAAGCTCATTAGAAATTTTTGCTTTTCCACATGGCATAAAAAGTCTCAAGTTAACCATTTTTAGCAGATAAACTTGTCAGAATTGAAGTGTTCCTCGGTGAGTGCATAAACACATTGACAATCATTCTAGAATACAACCCAGTATTAAAATTGTACTTCTTTCAGTGTCAGTATACATTCAGAAGTACAAAATATGCAACAAATGAAGTAACTGTATAGTTACGCTGATAACTCTTTCCATTGATATTTTAATAATTGAAGAGATTTAGAAAATAATTTTAGTTTTTATAAAAGTCTATTTTTCAACTGAAGGAGATAATGCTGATAATTCTTGGTTAACATTATGCTCTTGCTGCATATAAAATTTAGACTGACGTGTTTAGGTAATTTTATTATAAAAATATTAAAGATGTCACCAAACCCCTTTTTTTCGATTCTTGATATTGATGCTGATACCATTCTCGGTTCTCCAGAAATCGTTATTCTTTCAGTCAGGGACAATATCATATTTGGTAGAAAAGAAATAAGTCTATATAATAACAGTCAGTGAATGATTATAGAAAATGCATTTATACATCTAGTACGGTACTAAGTAGTAATATAAGTTCTAAAGTGCTTAAAACTTTGCAAACATCGGCTAATCATTGCAAAAAGAAAGTTGAAAGGTTATGTATGTGGTTACAATACTGAAAACATGAACATAAAATAAATACAGTTAACATTCACACCTCACATTGAAAACTCAAGCTTGTAGATTATTCTGTAAATAAACAAGCATTTTGACTCTTTCCGGGTCCAAACAATTTCTTTTTTTTTTGTCTGCTATGAGTCCAGCAGTGCAGAACAATTGTTCTGAAAACACTGTCGCTGCTGGTGTTATTAGATGTTTCCTTGCAAGTATTCTCTTCTCAGTCTGGGCAGGTTTTGCTTGTCTGCCCAGTACTTAGAATATCTGTGTTAGGAGGTGCAATTGGCTCCTGAAGGTAAATGTTGACTTCATCGACTGCTTGTGTAGCACATGCATTTTGTGAAGTGTAATTTTTCATAATGGCAGAATAAAGATTCCACATGGATTTCTGAGATCCTCTGGCTTTTTCAATAGTTTCCATAGGCTGAAATAAAAACTAAGAAAATATATGCACATGCAGATTTTTTAATTACAGTGATGTGATTTTTAATATTTATCGATAGGCATATGCGTTTTGTTATAGGTGATTCGGAATAAAGTGAACACTCAAAAAAGCCCTGATTAATTTCTATTTCCTGCCAGTTTATATCTTTCCGCCGATGTAAACACAAATAATGCCACGTGCTTTTATTTACATAAGGTCGTGCAATGTTTACAACTACATTAAACTGCTCCGATAAATTTTAGCTACAATATCTACTCATTAAATGCACGGGGGCTGAATGTAAGATATAAAAAAAGTAATCTTAGTTATAAATACCTGCGAGTTAATGTCTGGTTTCTGTCCATCGACGAATCTAAACAACACGCGCTATTGCCGTTACGCATCTCGTAAATGAGGGCATATTTTATTTGAATTTGTAACGCAAAACCGCCACTACAACAGACATGACACACGCTATTCAATAATTCAAGTTTCGTTCAGTTCTACTGCCACGAACAACGACGACGCACTTCAGAAACAATAATTAACGTATTTTCTTAACATGTGAA